>WNHD01001828.1:25010-37043 GCA_011057455.1 Ganaspis sp. Gsp50 | reverse complement strand
AATTGGGGTGCTTTTTTCTGGGGAATCGAATGCAAAAGGGAAAATTCAAAAAAAGTTTCCGGAACCCTGTCAAATTTGCAAATATGTGAATCATGATTTTCCCATTAAAAAATGTAAAAAAAAGAATGAACTCTTTTTTAAATTTCCTATCGATCCTGTCGAGTGTCCAAAACGTTATAATACTCAAATTGGGGTGCTCTGGGAAATCGAATGGAAAAAGAAAAAATTTGAAACAAATGTCAGGAACACAGTCAAATGTTCGAAATGTAATGTACTTTTTTCAAAATGCAATGAAAAGGGCTTTTCAAAAATCAATCGAAAAAAGTTTCTGTAATAACGTAATAAAAAAGCTTTTTGAAATAAGAAAGGAAACAGGTTTCTTGAAAATGAAATCAAAAAGGATTTTTAAAAAAGAAATGTAAAAGGTTTTTTAATAATGAAATTGAAAAGGTTTCTTAAAAATGAAATCGAAAAGGTTTTTTAAAAAAGAAATGACATTATCGAGAAGAATGCAATGATTTCAAGCGATTAGAAATAGTTTGTGTAAAATAATTGATATCAAATTTACGATTTAGGAAGCATGTACCCTTTGACGGTAAATGCAAAAATATACACAAATACAATTCTAACATGTTGCAATTTTATGGAAAATTCAAAAAAAGTTACATAAACCAAGTAAAATAAGTTACATAAAACAAGTATCCGTAAAATTTAAGCAATTTATTTAATAATTTGAGTTTTAAATTTAAGCAAATTACACACTTTGTAAAAATTCATATAACATTAAAATTGAGATTTTCTCCAAGATTGTCCATCATTTCCTCCTACAGGTTTATGCAAATTACACGAGTGCGTAAGTGTGAATATGAGTCTTCTTTTCCCCTAAAGATAAAAAAGAAATCCTACTAAAAATCTGATTACTATCTAATGAATTATACATATATGTATTTATATCGTTCCTTTTTGTTGTTTATCAGAAAATTATTGATATTTGTATATTCTCTCCTGACAGAGTCAATTATTCAACAGTTACACTTATAAAATACCAATTATTCGCTTTCATTCCTGTTCTTGATAATTACAGTAATTAGATACATTATATCATAATGAAAGTCTCGAATGCAATCATTTCACCGTGACCTTAGTTGACTCTGTACCCGAGAATCTCTATTTATCCGAGAAATTGTTCCTTTAACTTCATTAACCCCCTAATTGTTTTTTTAAACTATCGCTTGAAAGTACGTATGCATTTTTTGCGGAAATTGCGAAGATAATTTTTTATTCTTCGTTTGGGAGTTTTAAGGAGGGGTGAAATTAATTTCATTTTTGCATGTTTTTTTTTAATTGGAGTTTATAATTGTAAATTAAATAAATTATATTCTAAAATTAAATTGAAGAAATAAAATTGAAGAAATAAAATTGTACAAATACAATTCCACAAATACAATTGAAGAAATAAAATTGAAGAATAAAATTGAACAAATAAAATTGAATAAATAAAATTGAGCAAATACAATTGAAGTAATAAAATTGAATAAATGAAACTACAGAAATAAAATTATACAATAAAACTACACAAATAAAATTACATCAATAAAATTAAACAAAAAAATTGAAGAAATGCAATTGAAGAAATAAGATTGAACAAATAAAATTGAACAAATACAGTTGTACAAATACAATTGAAGAAATAAAATTGAACAAATAAAATTGAACAAAAAAATTGAACAGATACAGTTGAAGAAATAAAATTGAACATATAAAATTGAACAAACGAAATAACAAAAATAAAATTGAATTACCAATATTAAACAAATAAAATGCGCCAAATGTTTGGTGCACTTGTTTTTCTTATTTTCAACTTTTTATTTGTATTCGACATAAGCCCGTATGATATTAAACAAATAAATAAAAAACATTAAATCAATAAAACTGAAGAAATGAAATGAAAAAAAAAATGAAAATAATAACACATTAAAAAATAATTTAAAAATTTTAAATGTAAATGTTTAAATTAATAAAAAATAAATGAATGAAAACACTGAAATGAAGTTGCAATAGAATACAAATTTGACTAATTAAAGTATCAGCAATATTAAAATAAATAAATTTTACGTGTACCTAAGAATGCTATATATTCAAACGAATTCTTAGTGAAAACAAATTGTGTAACATTCATAGATTTTTTTCTTTCTACGAACAAATTTCTTTCTATGAACAAATGACAACAAATGAATGAATAAATGTGAAATATATTACTTGTAATTGAATTTGTGACACGAAACCTGTCAAATAAAATTCCAAACTAAGAATCGAAGAAGATTAAGAAGATAGTATATAAAAAAATTCTAGCGATAAATAAAGTATAAATCGAATTTTCTGAATTATCTACAAATTCTAAAAATGAAACTTATGTAAAATACATGTTATTATATGTATGGATTTTCGTATAACGTAATTTCTATACAATATAACTCGAATTTGTATACCTATATTATGTAAATTGAATTCCATTATCGTTTGAATTGAAGTTGAAACAATTATTACCGAAATTTACTGGACTCGTTAAAAGAATGATCTATGAACACTAAATAGACAAAAAAGGAAACATCGTTAAGAAAAGAAACAAAAAACGAAAGAAAAACGTAATTATTACAAAAAACGTTTTGAAAGCATAGATATACATGCAAATTTTTGAGCAATTCAAAAAATTATTCTCAACATTTCAGCACCCTTTAAGTTTCTAGGCTTTTTTATAAAAATTTCAACAGGTTAATTGAAATTTACGCAAGACGAAATTTAGGCAACTTCAGATAGAAGTAACATTAATAAAAATTTCGAAACTGTTTTCAAAAATTTCACAATTTCTACTTATTTTCAAGTCAAAAGTCTTCCACTCATTTCAATAAGTGCACATACACTTATAAATAAGTGAAATTTCACACAAAAATAAGTGATAATTTCACTTATTGAAATGATTGGAAGGCTTTTAACTTAAAAATAAGTAGATTTCACTTATTCAGATTTAGAGAGAAGAAAGAGAGATTAATTCAAATAAACGTTATTTTATTGAAAGAAATTTCAATTAAAAATTGAAAATTTAAAACAAAGAAATTCTATAGAACTGATATTGAAAGAATAAAAATGCAAAAGTTTGTTTTAAAAAACAAAGCAAACGAAAATAACAAACAATATTTCTTTGCAAAATCTTTCTAAATTCTTTGTAAAATGTCTTCGTATCAAAAAAAGTGTCTTCCATTCTGACTCAAAAACACTTTGTTTTGAAACTTGAGTTTCAAAGATGCAATATTCTGTAGTTTGAAGAAACCGTCGAATGTTAAAATACGCAATGGATTTTCCTTTTTTTATTGGACTTCCTGTCGAGTTTGAAAACGCTTCAAGAGAAAGAGAGTGTTTCCGCATAGCGCAGAATAACGTTTCCTTAAGTATACTTAAGTATATTAAAGGCGTAAAAATAATGAAGTAAAAAACAGGTGTCTGTGATATAATGACTGTCGCTTTTATTTTTCCGCCTTGGGAATAATAATAATGGACTTGAAAAGGCAAATAATGATGGATCTAAAATAATTGTTGTCTGTAATAAAAGGCCATAGTATAATGATTTTGCAAACATATATGCATCGTGACAGGCTTCAACAAGATAATGTGCTTCATCGGATGCTTCAATTGAGATAAAGTTTAATAAGCAGTTTCTGTTGTGATTCTCACGCACTTTTATTGTCGCGAAATCGTGCACACTTTTTCCTATTGACGCTAATTGAAGCCCTCGTCAAA
This sequence comes from Ganaspis sp. Gsp50, assembly GCA_011057455.1. NCBI lineage: Eukaryota > Metazoa > Arthropoda > Insecta > Hymenoptera > Figitidae > Ganaspis > Ganaspis sp. Gsp50. Next base: position 33,248 of record WNHD01001828.1, on the reverse strand, counting down.
CACAAGCATCACATGTTCATGTGCATTGGATTCTGAGCGCATATAATTGCTTCGGAGAAACCGACTTTTAGATTATCAACACAAGGAGCTCATCGTCAAGTGAAGCCAGGAAGTGTCACGTGTGAAATTCTCACTTTCCAAGGGAGCATCCGTAACATTCGACTTGAGCCGATACTTAACGACTCAAATTATTGGTTCAATGTGAAATTGTAGTGTTGAAAAAGTTACCTTATGATGCACGAAAAATGATAAATTTGAGATATTTTCGATATTTTTGAAATATTTTAGATATTTCTTCAAACTTTATTAATGATAGAAAACTATTTTATTTCATTGAGATCATTTTAAACGTGTTATTTAGTTATTTTCTAAGTGCATTGCAAAAATTGAAGTGTCTTCAAAAACGCTACGAAGTTAGCTAAAACATATTATTTTAAGAGAACACATTTTAAATTAAGGTAGTTTGTATATAGAAAGTGTACAGAAACATCTTAATGTGAGAAGAAAACATTGATTTAAGATGAATCGTCTTAAAGTAAGATTCAACATTGTAAAGTAAGATAAAACATTTTAAAGTAAAACGGCTTGTATATATAGAGAAACATCTTAATTAAAAAAGAAACATCTTAATATAAGAAGAAACATGTTAATTAAAAAAGAAACATCTTAATGGAAGAAGAAAAATCTTAATTTGAGAAGCAAAATTTTAATGTAAGAAGAAACATCTTAAAGAAAAAAGAAACATCTAAGTGTAAGAAAAAACATCCTTTGTGAAGAGAAACATCCTAAATAAAGATAGTTTGTATGGAAACATCTTAATTTAAGAGAAACGATCTTAAATTAAGGTGGTTTGTATAAAACGCATATAGAAACATTTTAATGTGAGGAAAAAACGTCTCAATGTAAGATTACATCTTAAAGTAAGACAAAACATCTTAAAGTAAAATGGCTTGTATAGAAACATCTTAATGGAAGAAGAAACATCTTAGTTTAAGAAGAATCATCTTAATATAAGAAAAACGTAAAAATTCCGTTAAAAATGTGTAAATATTTTATATTATTTGCAATAGTTCTGCGTAAGTTCATAAAACAATTCGTGTAATTATGATATTCTTTTTTAGAACATTGCAAAAAATGGCATGTTGAAAGTGATAAATCACTTATTAAAACACCTGATATTAAGATGTGTTTGATACTAGTTTTTTAGCAGCATCTTAATATAAGGATTTTTAAGTAACTTGTTACTTTTAAGACACCTACTACTTTTTGTATAGCATGTTTAACGTTTTCACTGCACCAAATACGCAAAATAAAAGTGAAACTGCATGTGTCCGGCGTCAATGAAGATTTATATTTAAGAAACCGATGAGAATGAAGGTGATGATGACATTGACGACAATGAAGATATAATAATGAAGTTAATGATAAAGATGATCACTAATATAATAGTAAAGACAATAATAAATATCATGATGAAGGTAATGATGAATATGATGAATTTGATAAATACATATAATGATGTAATATGATAAATATAATGATGAATATGATAAATATAATGATGAATATGATAAATGTAATGATGAATATGATAAATATAATGATGAATATGATAAATTTAATGATGAATATGATAAATATAATGATAAAGATAATAATAAAGATAAAGATAAAGATAAAGACAACGATGAAGTTTCAACGATAATGAAGAGAGTAATAGAGATAATTGTTAAGATAGTTATGAAGATAGTAATGAAGCTAACGATAAAGTTAGTGATGAAGATAATAATAATAATGATGACAACGACAAAGTTTCAACGATAATAGAAATAGTAATAAAGATAAATATATAGTTATGAAGATAGTAATGAAAATAACGATAAAGATAGTGATGAAGGTAATAAGAAATATCATGACGAATATATTAAAGAAGATAAATAATAAAGATAATATATTGTAGGAGGGTTAATGATATGTCAAAGTCTTAGAGATTTATACACGAATTGAATTATATATGTATATAATAAAGAGAATCACACAGATATTAATAAAGATAAAAATAAAGGTAATGACGAAGATATGTTATTGAAGATAATAAAGATTATAATAAATATGATATAAAGAAGATAATAAAGATAATAATAAAGATAATAATAAAGATGTTAATAAAGATAATAATAAAGATGATAATAAAGATGATAATAAAGATAATAATAAAAATAATAATAAATATAATAATATAGATAATAATATAGATAATGATGAAAAGAACAATCATGAAGAAATAGTAATGAAGATCATTATAAAGATAGTGATAAAGATAGTAATAAAGATAACGATAAAGATAGTGATAAAGATAGGAATAAAGATAACGATAAAGATAGTGATAAGGAAAATGATAAAGATAATGACAATGGTCATGACACAAATATTAATGAAGGTATAGCAATAAAGATGAAAAGAAGAAAATAGCAATGAAGATAGCAATAAAGATAAAGACAAGAAAATATCAATGAAGATAGCAATAAAGATGAAATCAAAAAATATTAATGAAGATATAGCAATAAAGATAAAGACAAAAAATTATTAATGAAGATGGCAATAAAAATGAAGACACAAAATATTAATGAAGGTATCAATAAAGATAAAGACAAAAAATATCAGTGAAGATAGCAAAAGAGATAAAGACAAATAAATATTAATGAGATAGCAATAAAGATAAATACAAAAAAATATCAATGAAGTTAATAATAAAGACAAAGACGAAAATATCAATGAAGATATTAATAAAGACAAAGACGAAAAAATAAATGAAGATATCAATAAAGATAAATACAAAAAAAATATCAATGGAGATAATAATAAAGACAAAGACGAAAATATCAATGAAGATATCAATAAAGATAAATACAAAAAAATATCAATGAAGATAATAATAAAGACAAAGACGAAAATATCAATGAAGATAATAATAAAGACAAGGACGAAAACATCAATGAAGAAATCAATAAAGATAAATACAAAAAAATGTCAATTAAGATAATAATAAAGAAAAAGACGAAAACATCAATGAAGATATCAATAAAGATAAATACAAAAACTACCAATGAAGATAATAAAGATAATAAAGATAATGACAAAAATATCAATGAAGATACTGACGAAGATATTAACAGAGATAATAAAAAAGATAATAATGAAGTTGATGATGATGATGATGACGATAATGAAGATAATGACAATAATGATGATGATGACGGTGATTGAAGTACGAGGCGTCACGTATGAAATGTTGAGTCACGTTTGCGAAATCAAGTGGCGTCAATCAGGAGATTGCACTCGTATGATGCTAAAAAGGCTCATTTGTGGCTGGGAGTAATCTTTGATTATTAATTCACTCCAGCATACGATTAGTGTGGGTGCCGAAGGTACTTTCTCCCTGGTCAAGCTTCAGCATATCATTTCCTTTATGCCATAAGGAGATCCTGACTTTCTCCCAGTTCATAGTCACGCGTCGTGCGACTTTTTAAAAATACGCTCGCATTTCATTCCTTATTGCATCATGAATAATTGCTCATTAAAGGTGCTTCAACGAGCAACACGAACAAGGAACTAGTCACTTGACGGAAACAAAAAAAAAACTAGTGTAACTCGTAAATATATGAGCGAAAAAAATCATTTTTTGTTTTCAGTACTCCGACTTTCATTTTCTATTTACCGTCTTCTGTTATTTTGTATTTTCAGTTATTTAACACTTTAGATAGTTATAATCTTGTGAGATCATATATCATCTTTATTTTATTAATGTCTTCTGTAATTGATTATCTTCAGTCATTTTATATCTTCAGTCATTTTATATCTTCAGTCATTTTATATCTTCTGTCCTTTTATATCTTCTGTCCTTTTATATCTTCTGTCATTTAATATCTTTAGTCCCTTAATATCTTTAGTCCTTTATATCTTCAGTCCTTTTATATCTTCAGTCCTTTTATATCTTCAGTCATTTTATATCTACTGTCGTTTGATATCTTCAGTCCATTTATATCTTCAATCATTTTATATTTTCTGTCGTTAAATATCTTCCTGTTGTTTAATATCTTCAGTCATTTTACATATTAAGTCGTAATAATATCTTCAGTTATTTTACAATTTCAGTCATTTTACATCTTCAGTCGTATAATATTTTTAATTATGTTATATGTTCAGTAATTTTACAAATCTTCATTCGTAATAATATCTTTAGTTACGTTACATCTTAAATCGTTTAATATCTTCAATTATTAGGTAACTTTCAACTTTTTGTTATTGATCATCTTGATAATAAAATATTTTCAAATATTTTATTTCAAACATTACCTTCAAACACGTTTTTTCTTCAATTTTTAAAATGTTGCTTCTTTATAAATTAAGTTCTGTTTTTTAAATCATTTTGAATTTTTAAACATTTGATCTGTTTAGTAATTTGTTATCTTCAATGATTTTCTTTTTAAAATCATATTTGTTATCTTCAATATCTTCGCTTTTTCGATTATTTTTTTTCCAACAACAAATTGTTATTTTCTGTCTTGCTTCGATTATTTAATATAGCCGATTATTCGTCTTTTTCAAAACAAAAAAATGATATTGAATAAATGGAATAAAAATGATATTACTGAATCCCATAAATTTTTTATTGTTCTTACGGAAGATAACAAATAACTAAAAGAAATAAAAAAGAAGAAATATAAAAATGCACATAAAAAGCAAAACAACTGTTTATAATTATGAACATTAATTATTAATAATAACCTTTAATGTCTTCTCTTTTACGAAAACATAATTATAATTTTTATATCCATATAATGTTATACCTTAAAGTCTTTAGGTGCTATTAGATTGTTCCGCATTAAAATGTGAAATTCAATAATAACGCTTGTATAATAATAATGCTTTTAAATAATAAATTTAAAAAGAAATTGGAAAATTAAAGAAAAGAAATTGGAAAATTAAAGAAAAGAAATTGGAAAATTAAAGAAAAAATTGTAACTTAAAGAAAAAGAAATTTTAAGTAAAAGAAAAATTAGCAATTTCAAGCAACAAACAAAATTGCAAATGAAATATATAGAAATTTAAAAATATAAATATAGAATTAGTTTAAATCGAAACGAATCCAAAAGAAAAAAAGTTTCAAAAAAGAAGAAATGAAAAAACTCAGTATTTGAAGAATCGTAAGAAAAAGGAAAAATAAAGCAAACGGAAAAATGAAGATGAAGAAAAAATAAAGAAGGAAAAATACAAAATGAAAAATAAAGAATGAAAAATAAAGAATGAAAAATAAAGAACGAAAAATAAAGAAAGAAAAATAAAGAAAGAAAAATAAAGAAGAATGAAAAATAAAGAAAAAGGAAAATGAAGAAAAAGGATAATGAAGAAAACGGAAAAATGAAGACAAAATACCAATTAACAAAATAAGAATTATTTTTATTCGTAACGAAATTCATTAACAGTAGAAAGACAACAACAACGTGTGTATCAATAATTCAATAAAAAAAAGCAATAACATTCAACACAGAAAAAATGCAATTAAATTCTGCGCGAAAATAAAAAAAAATAAAAAACATCATTCAGTCAAGTAATAAGTGCTCAAAAAGTACCTTACTTCGTACGTCTCAGAGGCCTTAAAATTAATATGTACAGTGGCTTATGTTACATAAATTTTCTTCACGAAGATTTTTGTACAAAAGTTCTTACTTCAAAGTTTACTGATTCGAAAACTGAAAGTTGGCTATCTCGCTCTTTTGATTAGTCGACAGAGGAGGCGGCTTCAAGTCCTGCGTAATCGAAGCCAGTTGACCTTGTCCTTGAACTTGAGCAGATCTGTCCCAGCGAATCTGGTTCTCACCCGTCAGCTGTGCCAACTGACTCGTCTTTTGTTCAATCGCCTGACCATTTGAAGGCACCACCTGCGAACCCTGACCCTGAGAATCCTTACGATCCTCCCATCCAGACGACTTGTGATGATGATGATCCTCATTCGGGAACCATTCCGAAATCCAAACCGGCTTCCAGATCTTCTTCCAAGCCGGAACCCAAATCTCCTTCCAAGCCGGAACCTGAATCTCCTTCCACGCCTCCTTCCAAGCTAACTTCTTATCCGGAATCCACTCCAACTTCTTATCCGTCTTCCAAATCTGCTTCCACGCTTCCTTCCACTCCAGCTTCTTATCCGGAACCCAAATCTGCTTCTTCGCCGGCTTCCAGATCTGCTTCCAATCCTCCTTCCAAGTCAACTTCTTATCATCCACCCAAATCTGCTTCTTCGCCGGCTTCCAAATCTGCTTCCACTCCTCCTTCCACTCCAACTTCTTGTCCGGCAGCCACACTTGCTTCTTCTCCGTCTTCCAGTACTTCTTCCACACAGGCTTCCAGATCAATTTCTTCTTCCAGAGATCGTGACTCGTGTACATCCAGCCATGATCGTCAGTGCCCAACTTATGGGGCCCTGGAATTCCAACCTTGACCCATTCCGGAACCCAGATCTTCTTCCACGCTGGCACCTGGATCTCCTTCCAGGCCGAGACCTTGATCTCCTTCCAGACCGGCTTGTAGACCTTCTTCCAATCCGGAACCTTAATCTCCTTCCAGGCTGGCACCTTTATCGGGACCCAGACAGGTTTCCAGATTTTCTTCCAGTCGGGCACTTTTATTTCCTTCCAGGCCGGAACTTGGATCTCTTTCCAAACCGGTTTCCAGATCTTCTTCCAGGCTGGCACTTGGATCTCCTTCCAGACGGCTTTCTTGGTTGGTTCCCAGACCGGTTTCCAGATTTTCTTCCACGCGGGTTTCCATATTTGCTTCTGAGCTGGCTTCCAGATCTTTTTCCATCCGGGTTTCCAGATTAGTTTCTTTTTCCAGTAGCCGGAGTCGTGGTCACCACCGCCGCCTCCACCTCCGCCTCCGTAACCATCGCCTCCGCCGAAATCACCGCCTCCGCCTCCGAAATCGCCACCTCCGTGACCGCCTATATCTCCACCTGATCCGTGACCTCCTATGTCTCCACCTCCTCCGTGACCTCCTATGTCTCCACCTCCTCCGTGACCTCCTAGATCGCCACCTCCGTATCCTCCCCCTCCTCCGTGACCTCCTAGATCGCCACCTCCGTAGCCTCCTCCTCCTCCTCCGTGACCACCAAAGTCACCGCCCCCGCCACCGTGACCTCCGAAATCGCCACCGCCTCCAAAACCTCCACCCCCGTGACCTCCAATGTCACCTCCGCCGCCGTAACCTCCACCCCCGTGGCCACCTATATCACCGCCGCCTCCAAAACCTCCTCCATGACCTCCATCGCCGCCTCCTCCATGTCCACTTGGTCCACTAGGGTATCCTTCGAATCCACTTCCTACTCTCTTTTGTGCCACGGTACCATATCTGCAACAAAGTATTCCATTAAATGGTAGGTTATTGATAATTATGAAATATTTTTACAATAAATTAACAAATTTATTTGATCAAATTTATTTATTGATTTATTAAATTATATTTGATCTGCGTGCAATGCTTTTTTTTGTAAATGACAACGCAGCCTAAGATACAATCTTTAATAATCTTTCAATTTTGTTGTTACACAAGAACCTCGAATTAGCGTCTCTTATTTTCAAGAAACCCCGCCCTCTTTCAGTAGCGTACACTTGAATATAGGACCCTAGTTTTTAGTACACACTGCCCTCTAAATCCAAATAAGTGAGATTTCACTTATTTTAAGTTCACATTTTATTTTCACTTCTACGCACTTTAAGTGCATGGAAGACTTTAAGTGGAATTTCACTTTAAAATAAGTTAATTTTCACTTATTTTGAGTGCAGTAGAAGACTTTTGACATAAAATAAGTGAAATCTCACTTAATTGGATTTAGAGAGTATCGTCGCCGTAATAAAGTATTTATTTTCACTGATTTTTGATAAATGTAACCTTCAATGTAGATAAAAAAAATAACAAAGTAAAACGCGTAAGATTAACAATAAATAAATTAAAATAAATTTTTGTTTTCTCTTCTTGTTCGTCATTGGCAACATACGAAATAAATTCAATGAATATGAAGGGCACTGCGCCTGTGCATGTACGGCACTGCATGAATGAAATGATTTCACGTCATTTTCGATTAATCGGTCGGTTCGAGGTTCCAGTGTATTCTTAATATTATTATTTTTGTTTGATTATAATCGAGGTTCCAGTGTATTTTTAATATTATTATTTTTGTTT
>WNHD01001828.1:0-24961 GCA_011057455.1 Ganaspis sp. Gsp50 | reverse complement strand
ATTATAATCGAGGTTCCAGTGTATTTTTAATATTATTATTTTTGTTTGATTATAATCGAGGTTCCAGTGTATTCTTAATGGTATTATTTTTGTTTGATTATAATTAATTATAATTAAGGTCCTTGAAAAATTTATTTAATTATTTTTGTTTTGAAGAGGAGAGGTCAATATTCCAAAAAAAAATGGGCTACATAGTTTATGGACGACTCTTTAGGTACAAAAAGGCATAAATTATAAAATTTATTTATAAATATTACTGACGCACAATAAAATAATTTCTCTGTGAGGAAGCAAAAATAATAAGTATATAAATACTGATTTTATAATTATAGAAATTTGTTATGCATTTGTGACGTGCACCGAAGAAAGGGACCTTAGAGGCAAACGATTATAGGTTATGTTATATGATAGTTTTGGATATATAGTTTTAATTTAATTAAAGATTTGTTTTATTTAATTCTATGCAATGAAAAGGGGTCTTTTATTAATATACTTTGTGTATATTAATAATTATTAATATACAATGTTAAGAAAAACCGCTTTCGACTGCAAATGATTAAAAAGGAGCTTTAATCAAGTTGAAAATATCATTTTTAACCTACAATTTTTTTCGTCTAAGGTACCTTTCTTCGGAGCGTAAATAAAAAAAATAAAAAACGTAAATATAAAGGAAGACAGAACTTCCTTTATGAGGAAGCAATAAAGAAAACAGAAAAATTACTCCTATAAATTTAATTATCAAATTGTTATTCTTTACATTTTTAAATTAAGAAATTTTTAAATTAAATTTTAAATTAAGAAATTTTTAAATTAAATTTTAAATTAATTTTTGAATTAAATTTTTTACTAATTTTCGAATTAAATTTTAAATTAAACTTTAAATTAATTTTTAAATTAAATTTTAAATTAAATATTAGTTGTGCTCACTATTTTAACGCCCTTCACGCTATTATTCTTGAAATATTTAACATAGAAATAAATTCGAAACATTAATAATAAACACGATTTCAACGGCACAGGAAAAACAAAATATTAAATTTCAAGATGAACTTGAATTTTTACAGGCATATGCCCGCAGAATTCCAATTTATCTTAGAATTTAACAGATGATGCATTGAAAAAGGATATTTTGTTTTTTCTGAGTAGAATATTAATAATTATAATTATTATAGATGAAATAAATGATTACTAATAAGAGCAACAATTTTCACATTCTTTTTTAATAAACAAATAATTTTTTTAATTTAAGTATGCCAATTTTGAAGTTTTAATTTTAACTTCAAACTGTTTATGCAGCTTTTAGCTACTCTATAGAGTAGCTATATTTTGTTTCCTTTATTATTGTATACAATAATAAAAGAAACAAAATATGCAAATGAAAAGTGTAAATACATAAAATAAATTGAAGAATAGACAAATAATTATAAGAAACGAACAAATGAGTAATAAAGGAAAGAATAATAAACAAATGAATAATAAAGGAATAAATAATAAACGAAAAAATAATAAACAAGCAAGTGAATAAAAATAAACAGATTAGAAATGAACAAACAAGCGAATAATATAGAAACAAATGAATAATCAAACAAATAAATAAAAAAAATCAATTAATAATTACAAATTAAATTATTTAAGTAGATAAAATTTCTGGTGAAATGGATGTAAAGATTTAAATGAAATAAATTGTATTGTTGATAGAAAATGAGAAAAGACTTACTGAATTTGTTGCTGTGTTTGTGTTTGTAGCTGTGTTTGGTCCAGTGCCTTACTCGCCACAAGAACGGCTTGCAGTAGCACCACTACTGCAACCTGCGATTAAAAAAATGAATAATAAAATATAATCCCGAGAGCAACGATTGTATAACGGAGTCACGCGCCACTTTTCAAGATCAAGATCTCTGCCCTTGATTAACCGCATTTACGTCCCGAATCCTCCAAAATTGATCCATCTTTTCAACTTTCATTATTCGATTCATCCTTCATCAAATGAATCTCTCATCTTAAATTTTTTAATAACACGAAGTCGACCAGTTGTAATAATATATCATTAATTTGGTGTAAACAAATAAACAATTTTTTTATATAATTTATTTTCATCTTGTTTTATTATTAGTTTTTTTATTTCATTATGTGTTTGTTTCATTATTTGTTTATTTTATTATTCATTTTATTCTTAGTTTATTGTATTCTTTGTTTATTTTATTTGTTGTTTATTTGTATTCACTCTCAATTTATATATTATTTTCTTTTATTATTCTTTTATTAAACTAAATTAAATTCTGATATTTTTTTAATCAACTGCTGAGTGATAAAATCATCTTGACGTATATAAATTAGATTATTATTAATATGTATATATTATTATTATTACTATTATTATTATTATTATTATTATTATTATTATTATTATTATTATTATTATTATTAAATTAAGATATTTATTTCTTATTTTCACTTACAATTTATTTATTGCATATACAATTACAATGCGTGATTTAATTTAAAGTGCGTTTTAATTAAAATACATTTTTAATTTATTTGTCGGAGTAATCATTTGTTGTATTAATTTACAATTAATTAGTCATGATAATTTAAAAATGATTTATTGCATATAAGAAAGACTTTTTCTGTAACAGCGAGAGGTTTCACTAAAATAGCCTTTCACTAATACGTTTCAAATTTCGGATTCTTTAGTGAAAATAAAAACTGTTCCAAGCAAATCTTATTTGAAATTTATAATTTATTTTTTATATTCACTTTTATTTCTTCGTCGTTATATTCACTTACTATTTTTTTTTAAATTAACTGTTAATTTTTTATTCATTCTTTTATTATACTTCATTAGTCAATTTAACGAACTTCTCATCAATTGAGTGGTTTTATACGAATCTATCATTAATTGATTGATTATACGAATTTATCATTAATTGATTGATTTTACGAATTTATCATTAATTGATTAATTTTATGAATTTATCATTAATTGCGTGATCAAAAACACGTCTTTTCATTTAATTATATTCATTACTTTTGGTTGAATTTCTTTATAAATTGTTATTTAAATATTACTTCAATTTTTGTAGTTTTAAAACTATTTTTGATTTGTTTGCAAATTGAATTAATATTTGTTCTTAAAATTAAATGATTGTTATTAACATTTGTTTTAATATATTGTAATTTTAATTTAAATGTTTTAACATAATTTTATTACTATTAAATTGTAATTTTCATTACTATTTTTATTCAATTATTTTATTAATTTATTCTTATTTTTCTAACCAGCAAATAGACTACCAAAATTGCCTTTCTTACAAATATAATAGCTTCATTATAATAAGCTTTATATTTAATAATTAGTATAGTATTTATTTAGTCAATAGGATGGTATTTATTTAGTCAATAGTTTGGTATTTATTTAGTCAATAGTTTGGTATTTATTTAGTCAATAGTATGGTATTTATTTAGTCAATAGTTTGGTATTTATTTATTAAATAGTACAGTATTTTTTAGTAAATAAGAGAGTATTTATTTAGCCAATATAATTCGTTTTATATAATTAATAAATATTATTTTTATCCAGTTAATATAACTATTTATATTTATTTAATACAGTTTTATTTATTTAAATATTTTAATTCATTTCAACAGAAAACAAAAATTTGTCACGCTCTTTAAATCGGAATTAGTTTTAAATCGGAATTCTACTAATTCAATGACAAAGTCGTTTACTGATTCAAATAGTAAAGATTTACTAATATTCGTAAAGAAAAGTACTAATTTTTGTTAATGAAAAGTACTAATTTTTAGTAATGAAAAGCACTAATTTGTAGTAAAGAAAAGTAATAATTGTTATCGAAAAGTACTAATTATTAGTAGAAAATTACTAACTTTCAGTAGAAATTATTATTTTTTAGTAAAAAGCGATTAATTTTTAGTAAAAAAAACTACTAATTTATTAAGTCAATTACAACTAATTGAAATGTACTTTGACTATTTCAATTAGCAGTTATTTCTTAAATTCATTAGTAGTTTTTTAAATTAAAAATTAATAGTTCTTTAAATAAAAATTAATAGTTTTTTAAAATAAAAATTAGTAGTTTTTTAAAATAAAAATTAGTAGTTTTTTAAAAATAAAAATTAGTTTGTTAAAAATAATATTTAAAAAAAATGAATAGTCCTTTAAATAAAAATTAATAATTTTGTAAATAAAAAATTATTACTTTCCTCCAAAAACTGAGTAAATCTTTACTATTTGAATCAGTAAACGACTTTTCGTCAAAGAACTAATAACAAATTACTAATTCCAATTTAGAGAACATGAAATAATTTCCACCTCGCGATATTTTGTTTTCTTTCTATTTTAAAAAATAGAATAAATATTTATAAAATAAATACATAAAATACTAGATAATGGTCGCTTTTATATCTGAATCAAATATTAAATTTCAATTATATTTCTCTACATAATATAATCGAATATAATTCCCATTAATCGAAAGATACCAGTTTGTCGCGGAATCAAACAGCAGAAATCCATCGGCACTTGAAAAAAAAGAGTTTGAGCAAGAGAAGAAAGCTCACGCACGTGGGTTCGGTGTTTTTTAATTATTTATTTTTTTTTTGGAAAAACAAATGAAAATTGAAACTAACCGCGCATCTCGGGCGAAATTTCATAATGTCGCAGTGCCGCCCGGTCGGGCCCGCGTACTCTGGTTCCCTAGGCGCAGGAAAACGTAGCTTACTTCGTCCAATCAGTGGAACGTTGTTGTTATATAGGCGCGTATCCTCCCCCTGTGGAATGTCCGGATGCAAGAAATACGCCAGGTGGTGGTAGGTGCAGTTCGGTGGTGGAAACACTCGAAGCGGTGGAAGCACCTTCCCAGGAAAGTCCAGAACATGCTTTTGATACACATATACCTACGTACACTTTATCTATATATCTACATGCAAAACCGTCTCTTTCGGCATCTTCTTTACACTTCTTCACTTTTCTGCAATTGTTGCCATCATGAATTCTTCTCAGCTAAAGTAAAAGTAGCCGGATGCTCAATATTTTATTTTTTTTTATTATTTTTAATTGCAAATTACTTCCTTCTTTGTACGGGTTTTAATATGGAAAAAATTGTAATTAGTGATAGAGCGTGAATTGTAATTTTTAGTGTGCGTGGTTTTATTAATGGCTCATTTTCGTTGTTATTACGAGTTATTTATTTTTTAATAGAGGTAACTTTATTTACAAAAAGAAATTATGTGTATTTGTATATTATATTATATATTCATTTATCTGTGTGGTTACGTATTACTTGAATTGCAGTTACCTGAGTTGAATCTCAGGGGGGAGCGTAGAAACGGAAGAGAAAGGAGGAAAAGAAGATGAAGAGAAGTAAGAGTCGAAGAAAGAAGATAAAAAGAAAGGAAAAGAGATAGGTAGAGGAAAAACGAAGAAGAAATGAAAAAAAGGTAAAAAGATAAAGAATATATGGAAAAGGATGAAAAAAAGCTGAATAAGAGAATGAAGAAGCTATGTAAAAAGAAATAAAGAAGTGAAAATTTTCTAAAGTCCAAATAAGATATAAAGAAGCTAAAGAAGAGATAAAGAAGCCAAATAAGAGATAAAGAAGATAAAGAAGAGTTAAAGAAGCTAAAGAGGAGATAAAGAGGAGATAAAGAAGCTAAAGAAGAGATAAAGAGGCTAAAAAATAGATAAAGAGACTAAAAAAGAGATAAAGAAGCTAAATAAAAAATGAAGAAACTGAATTAGAGATAAAAAAGCTAAAAAAGAGATAAAGAGGCTAAAAAAGAGATGAAAAAGATAAATAAAAGATGAAGAAACTGAATTAGAGATAAAAAAGTTAAAGAAGAGATGAAGAAGTTGAATAAGTGATAAAGAACCTGAAGAAGAGACAAAGAAGCTTAATAAAAGATAAAGAAGTTGAATAAGAGTTAAAGAAGCTAAAGAGGAGATAAAGAAGCTAAAGAAGAGATAAAGAGGCTAAAAAATAGATAAAGAGACTAAAAAAGAGATAAAGAAGCTAATTGAAAGATGAAGAAACTGAATTGGAGATAAAAAAGCTAAAGAAGAGATAAAGAGGCTAAAAATAGATAAAGAGACTAAAAAAAAGATGAAAAAGCTAAATAAAAGATGAAGAAACTGAATTAGAGATAAAAAAGCTAAAGAAGAGATAAAGAATCTAAGTAAAATATAAAGAAAATGAATAAGTGATAAAGAAGCTAAAAAAGAGACAAAGAATCTAAGTAAAATATAAAGAAAATGAATAAGTGATAAAGAAGCTAAAGAAGAGACAAAGAAGCTTAATAAAAGATAAAGAAGTTGAATAAGAGTTAAAGAAGCTAAAGAGGAGTTAAAGAAGCGAAATAAAAGATAAAGAAGATAAATAAAAGATAAAGAAGATAAATAAAAGATAAAGAAGATAAATAAAAGGTAAAGAAGCTATAGAAGAGATGAAGAGTCTGAATTAGAGATAAAAAAGGTGAATAAGAGATAAAGAAGCTAAAGGAGAGATAAAGAGGATACAAAAGAGATAAAGAAGCTAAATAAAAGATGAAGAAACTGAATTAGAGATAAAAATAGCTAAAGAAGAGATGAAGAAGCTGATTAAGTGATAAAGAAGCTGCATAAGAGATAAAGAAGCTAAAGAAGAGATAAAGAAACTAATGGAAAAGTGAAGAAGCTAAATAAAATATAAAGAAACTAAGTAAGATATGAAGAAGCTATAGAAAGAACCAAAAAGTATTTGGAAACAAATAAAGAAGATATAAGTATACGAAGAAGGAAAGAAATAAAAACAGAGCGAAAGAAGCTAAATAAATTATAAATAAGAAAGATATTGAAAACATGAGAAATAAGACGATGATACTAAAAAATAAAAAATGAAGTTGAAGAAATAATACATGAAAAAGAAAAAGAAGAATGCCAAGGATAAAAGAATGGAGCTATAGAGACGCGAATAAATCATATAGATAAAAAGCAGAAAGTGTAGATGATGAATTTAAGAGACAAAACAAAGATAAGAGAGAAAATTAAGGTATAATAGAGAAGAAAAATATGGAAGAAAGATGGAAGAAAGATGAAGATAAACCGAAACAAATGAAAATGAAAGTGATGATAACTATACAAAAGAGTATAAAAATGTAGAATAAAATGAATATAAATCAGAAAAATGGAGCTAAAAATACGTATGAATTAATATGAAAACAAAGATGAGAATGAAACAAACGAAATGAAGTTATAAATACTGCAATGAAGATGAAAAGGAGGATGAAAATGAAAGTGGAACAAAAGCAATGAAGCTAAAGTGATGAATTGAAGACAATTAAAACAAGAATGAAAATGAAACAAAAGAAAAAGCTTCCTTTTGGGAAAGCAATATAGCTAAAAACGAATGAAGATGAGAACGAGGATGAAAATAAAAGTGGAGCAAAAAAAGAAGCTTTAAGAAGATGAATGAAAGAATATGAAATCTAAGATAAGAAAATTGAAACAAAACGAAGCTATAAAGATGAATTAAAGGAGATGAAAACAAGGATGAATATGAAATTGGAGCAAAAGAAATGAAGCTAAGAAGATGAATGAAAGAAGATAAAAACGAGGATAAAAGTGAAAGTGACACAAAATAAATGAAGCTAGAAAGATGAATTAAAGAAAATGAAAACAAGGATGAAAATAAAAGTGGAACAAATGAAATGAAGCTATAAAAAGATTAATGAAGGAAGATCAAAACGAGGATAAAATTGAAGGTGAAACAAATGAAATGAAGCTATAAAAAGATTAATGAAGGAAGATCAAAACGAGGATAAAATTGAAGTTGAAACAAATGAAATGAAGTTATAACAAGATTAATGAAGAAAGATCAAAACGAGGATAAAAGTGAAGGTGAAACAAATGAAGCTAAAAAGATAAATGGGTCGAGTTGAAAACGAAAATGAAATTGAAACAAAAGAAACAAATCTAAATGGATAAATAAACTATTAAGCTTCAAATGAAGAAAAGAAGCAGAAAAGTAAGAATCTAAAAATGCAGATTTAGAGAGAAATAAAAAAAAGGTAAATGGAAGAGCCGAAAAGTGTAGAGAAAGAAGATAATAAAGAACCAAAAATGTAGAGGGAGGAAGATAATAAAAAACCAAAAATGTAAAGTGAAGAAGACAATAAGAAACCAAACAATGCAGAGGGAGGAAGATAAATAAAAAAGCCAAAGAATGTATAGAGGGAAAAAGATAATCAAAAAAGCACAGGAAAGAAGATAATGGACAAAAACGCAAAGGGAAATAGATATTAAAAGAAAAAAAATGTACAGGGAAGAAGATAATTGCCCCTCGCTTTCTTAAATAAATAAATAAATAAATAAGAAAAAAAAACAGAGAAAAGAAGATGAATAAGAAGAATATAAAATGCATAAGGAAGAAGATAAATAAAAAAGATCATTAGTGAAAAATGAAGAATAAATATATAAATAATATTTGAATAATATATGAATAACGAAGAAGATAAACAAAAACTCCCAAGAATGCAAAAGAAGATAAAAAAGTAATCCGAAAACTATAGAAAAAGCCAAATAAAAAGTCTAAAAACGTAAAAGAAGAAGTTAAAGAAGCTACACATATAATACCATAATGCTAGACAATTAATAGATAATACAATATTAACAAATAAATGCAAACATCGATGTACACTCGCATACAAATAATAAAAAAAGAACATTACCGACACCAAATAATACGTTGCAAAGTTAAATAAACCAGCGCAATCACATTATAATTCGCGTACAAAAAAGAAACAATATTACGAGACATATTTATCTAGTTTAAGCTTATAATTTTCATTGGACTTCCTAATAGTGCATGAGTGGTTTTGTTTGTTGTTCTGACCAACGCAACGCAAGGAGAAAGTGATCGAGAATGAGACAGGCAAACTGTCAGAGTGACTTTGCTATATCTCTTTCTTTCCGTCATTTGCTTTGGCTGCTAAAAGAAGCAAAAGACCTATATAAAGTTCAGGCACAAGGTTACACAGCAAGGTTATATTCCCATTCCAGATTCTTCGTAGAAAGAGAAAGGAAGGGAAAAATATTTTGTTCCGCACTTTCGGCAAAAGAGAAAAGACGTGAATGAAATTGGTGATACACTTTTCAGCTGCCTTTCTCACCTCATCGCTTTACATTTTTAAATTAGGCATCTGACATTTAAGAAAAAAAAAAGAATAAAAACCGTTTCTTTCTTTCATACTTTATGAATATCGAGCGTAAAAATGCGATTATTCCTTGCATTACGGTCGAGAAAGTTAAACTGACAAATTTCATGCAAAATTTAAATAAAATTTTTTTTTAAAAATATATAAAAATTAGAAGCAAGTTTTTGCGAGAAGCAAAATTTTTGGTTTTGACAGAAAGAAATAATTGGTATTAACCAGATGAATAGTTAAATGAAAGAACTACATATAAGGGTAGAAAAAATAAGGAAAACAAAAAATAAGGATAATAAAAAAGAGGATAATAAAGAATAAAGACACATTCAAAGAAAAATTAAAGAAATACATAGAGATAAAGAAGTTACATACATAAGGAAACAAAGAAGAGCTGGATAAAGATATAATGATAATAAAAGATAAAAAAAAGGAATGAAGATAAATATAAATAAATACATAAGATTAAAGAAGCTATATACTATTTATAAACAGAATGAAGAAGAATGAAGATGTATTGATAATAAAAAAGAAGAAAACGTAGAAAACAAAGAAAAAGAAGAAAGCGAGGTAAACGAAGAAAACAATGAGAAAGAAGAAAGAGAAGAAAACAAAGAAAAATAAAAAAGCGAGGTAAACGAAGAAAACAAAAAGAAAGAAGAAAGAGAAAGAAACAAAGAAAAAGAAGAAACGAATAAAAAGCAATTAACATAAACATAAAGAAATACACACGAGGATAATACAAAGGATAAACAAAATTAAAGATATGATAAAATACACACAGCTACACGTAATCGATACACATAATAAAAGATACATAATAAAGCATATTTCCTCTATGAGGAAAAATAAAAAATACAAAGAAAGATTTTCTAATCCAAATCATTTCTCAGAATTTTGCTTTCGATATTACATACACTTCCGATTTGATTGAAACATTTTACACTTTGATCGTGTTTTGAAAGTTAAACGCTTTCTAATTTTTTATTTACATTTTTTTCTTTGTAGATTAAACTTTGAACTAAAGTTCGAAGCTTTTCTGGGACGATATTATGAAATATTCATTTTTGTGTGACATTTGTATATACATGTATATATACATACATATATGTATATACTCTATATGAAAAGTGCAGAAACAATTGTCAGTCTAGCAATTTATTGTAATTAAAACGCATAAAAAATGACGTTTTCTTTTGTTAATAATGGCAAAACTGTGTTAATCGCAGGTTATTGTCTACAACATTAATTTTAATATCCAATTTGTTCCACTTTGCAATTTACTTTCTTTATATTTACATAATTTTCGAGACTCCTTGACTGATCAATTTCTAATAAAGTAGGAGGAAAGTTTTTAAAACTGCGAGAAACTTTGAAATTCAAAGCATTGGGTTTTTATATTCAGGATTAGGTTGTGTTTTCTTGAATAAGATAAATTGAAGACAAATAAATAAAAAGAAAATGTAACAAAGGGGATCAACAAATATATGAAAAACGAACAATTTGGTCTCAAAAAGTTTTGGGATAATTTGAATAGGAAAAAGAAACAAGATTTAACAATTAACCAATATATTAAAGAAAAAAGATTAATATATGAAAATATATGCAAATATATGGAAATATATGAAAATATATAAAAATATATGAAAATATATGAAAATATATGCAAATATATGAAAATATATGAAAATATATAAAAATATATAAAAATATATGCAAATATATGAAAAACAAAAAAGATTAACAAACATATGAATGACAAAGATAAATAATAAAAAAGATTGAGAAATACAAAAGACAAGCAATAATAAAAGATAATTATATATAATGCCAAATGGTGATAAATAATTATAAAAAACAATTATTACAAAAGCGATAACAAATATTAACAAAAAACGATTGTATAACAAAAAGCAGTAACAAATAATGATAACAAATGATGATAACAAAAGGCAATAACAAATGGCAATAACAAATAAAGAAAAAAGCGATGATATAACAAAAAGCAATAACAAATCATGATCAAAACAATGATAACAAAAAGCAATAACAAACAATGGTAAAAAAAAACGATGATAACAAAAAGCGATAATAAAAAACGATAACAATTATAACAAACGATATTGAAAAAAGCGATAACAATTATAACAAACGATATTGAAAAAAGCGATAACAATATAATAACAAATGATATTAAAAAACGCGATAACAATAAATGATAAAAAAATAGTGATAATTAATTACAATTACAACTATAATAATGATAACAAATAATAACAAAAAAAACAAATAATACAAAATATAATAACACAGTTTTTATGAAAGTATCAACTTTTGATTAAAGTATCAAACTGATCACAAAATCTTAATCAATTTGATACTTTTGCTATCAATTTGATACTTTTGCTATCAATTTGATACTTTTGATATCAATTTGATACTTTTAAGTAAACTGTGAACAAAAATAATAAAAAATAGTAACAACATAAACAGCAATAACAAATAATACAAATCAATCAACAAACGCATCCAATAATTTGTCAGCACTGTAAATTTGCTCGCAACATTATTTTAATTTTATTATTATTTTACTGTAATTTTTCTGCTCTTTTCGAATGTGGTTTTAAGCACTAATGTAAACTGTGTATTAAACACTTTTCACAGTGGTAGCAAAAACTCAAATATTAGATCTGCAAATACAGAGTTGAAAATCAAAACCCTCTTTACTATTCAACAAATAGCAAACGCTCGTCTTCCATTTAACACATTTCTAATTGAAACTTAAATTCCTTTCCCTTCTCAAACAGATAAATCAACTCTTGTAAATATTGCCTTATGAATAATTCATGCCGTATGCTTAATTTTGTTGCACTCATAAAATGCACGTTGAGAAAGTAATAGTTCACTTTAAATAGAAGCAGCTAAATATCTACTTGTCATGCATTCCAAAAATAATTTCGATTCTCGAAAATCCGTGCGTCATCTTTTTATGACATAATAATTGGTCTGACTTTCAATGTGAATATATAATTTATTGAACCTGAAAATAATAATATTGAACCCATCTGAAAATAGTATATTGAACCCACAGAAAATAATGTACACTGAAAATAATATACACAGAAAATAATAAACACAGAAAATAATACATTGAATCCATAATCTCTATATTGAAACTCATTTTTTGTATATTTGAAATCTATTATTCATTTCTCTATTTTGACGTACAGAAATTTATTCTACATTCTCCCCGCATAGAAAATTGTTATTAAAAAATGTTAGTTTTATTTTAAAATAACACCACAAAGTGTCTGTGTGTCAACAAAAATGATTCTCGAGTGGCTGAAATTTTTTCAAGCGGACGTGTGGTGATACTTTCTTCTTCGAGAATACCGTGGTTCCGTCTGCAATATATCCTATTACATTGTATGTTGAGTTTTCGTGCTCCAATAACTTTCAAACGTGCCGAATTTTGCGCCTAAAGCGTGGCTATAAAAAATGTATTTTGTAACTTTAACTTTCTATAGTCAACCTTTTAAATGTAAAAGTGCTTATTCAGATTAGACACATATGAATATCTCAAAATCAGATCAAATCTCTGTCAAATCTCACATTTCTACTTTCCTATTTTTCTGTAGACTTTATTTTAATAGTCTACATTTACTTTATTAGTCCATAGACTTTATTTTATCCACTATTCTTTATTTTCTATTCCTGCACATAATTCTGATAAGTAGAGATGGCCGACAGTAGTCAGACCTTCGGGTCTGATCCGCAAGTAGAAAAAGCAATAATTGTGTCTCGCCGGTAATGATTTTTCTACTGAAAACACGCTTCTCGGTTATACTACATAATATTAATATGCATAAATGTCAGTAGAAATGGACTTCTGCGACAGACTTTTGATCCAATTTTACAAGATTTAAAAATTGTATCACTTGTATTGTATCACTCTTTGTGGAGCAAGTATTTTAAAAAGCACGTTTCAATCAAAATTGAAATAAAATAGCAAAAGGTAGTACTTTCTTATCTTATTTCTTGCACATAGTAAAATAAACTACATTTATTAATTTAAGATATAAATATAAAAATAAAATAAATAAAATAAATAAATAAATAATATAAAAAGTAGTTTAAAAAACAAAAATGTACAGTTTTTATACATCGTCTTTAAAGATTTTGGTTTTTAAAAAAGCAAGAATCAAAAAAGCAAAAGTACAAAAAAGCAAAAGAGTAAAAAAACAAAAGAGCAAAAACGAAAAAAAGCAACTAAAAATTAAGCAAATTTCAAGTCTTGCGTCTCGCAGTTATTAATCTCAAGTTTTTCTCTTTCATGAGCGATAAATTCGAGAAAGTGGTCTTATTCGGGACACTATTAAATTCGGAGGATTCGTATACAGGATTTTCTTGTTTAAAAAACATTTGCGTTCAATGAATGGATAAAATAGTTTTTTATTTTCTATAAAAAACGCTAAAAGAGACGAAATGGTGCAAATCCGCTTAGCATTATACGCAAGAAGGATTTCGTATATAAAAAGTTTAAATCCACTTACAGCATTATATCACTTAATCGTTTTAACGGCTATGATACAAGCTGTTGTACTTATTTTCACGCGATACGATCTTCGGTATGCTCTCATACCTCAGACGTTGATTCCTCAGAGCAACTTTCAATTTTCGTTTGACCTATTAGCTGTTAATTATATATAGAAGAAAGAAAAGTATGATTTTCCTGCAATAATTAAAAAGCAAATAAACCGTAAATGATACAAGAATTTTATTCCTTCATGAGAAAGTAGTAAGGAAGAGAAAAAAAATGATGAAATGGATAAAACGAAACGATAAAGAAAAAAAAGTATGTAACAATAGAAAACAATGCTTTTCAATGAGGAAAAGCATGAAAGAACAATGAGGAAGCAAAAAGGAACGAGAAAGAACAAGAAATGATAAAAAATGACAAAGAGGAAGCGAGGTTATAAAAATAAAGGAATTGCAATAAAGAAAAGAAGTGATAAAGAAGAAAGAAATTATAAAAAATAGAGAGATCATGGAACAAAAATCATATAAAATGAAGAAATAACAAGAAGGGAGAGATTATGAAAAACAGAGAAATGAAAAAGAAGAAAAGAAATGATAAAGAAGAAAGGATATTAAAAAAAAGTAATGACAAGGAAGAAAAGAAGTGATAAAGAAGAAAGGAAATTAAAACAAAGTAATGACAAGGAAGAAAAGAAGTAATAAAGAAAAACGGAAATTATAAAAATAAAGAAATGACAATAAAGAAGTGATAAATAAGAAAGAAAGAAAGGAAGAAAGGAAGCAAATGAAGAAAAAAAAGCAGAAGAAACAAAGAAGAAAATAGATTACAAAAAATGAAGAAATAGCAAAAACAAAGAGATTATAAAAAATAAAGAAATAACAAGAACAAAGCGATTATATAAAATGAAGAAATAACAAAAACGAAGAGGTTAGAAAAAATACAGAAATAACAAAGAAGAAAAGAAATCACAAAGAAGAAAAGAAATGATAAGAAGGTAAAAAAGAAAGCAATGAAAAAGAAGAAAATAAACTACAAAGATAATATAAAAGAGAAAGATAAAATAAAAATGAAAGAAGTAACAAAAAAGAAAGCAAATAATAGAAAATAAAAGAAAGAAAAAAAAGACCAAAACACTGAAAGAAAGGAAAGAAAAACGACTTAGGAATTTTTTCTTCAGAATCTATCCTGTTCGATACGGTCATTGGCTGCAAAAAATGCTCAGAAGAAATTCTTTATATAATAATGCGTGAATATAATGAATATAATTACATTCATCTGAAGTTATTTCTAATAAATTAGAAACACCTCGAGACTCATTTGTGCACTTTGAATTTATTTTACTTTCAGAGAGAATTTGATAAAGCATAACTATTAAATATAGGGGAAAATTTATTTTATTACCGCTTTCAATTCTTTTTCTTTTTTAAATAATACACGCAGAAGTGTCATTTAATATTTCATGAGTTTTCGAAATCAATAGAAATCTATATAGAAATAAGCAATTTAATTTACAATATTTATACAAAGATTACTTTCAAAGATAATTTGATAATCATAAAGAGATTGCAATTTTAGAGATTATTTTTTCGATATTGGAAAATAAAAAAAGTACGAAAAAAATTAAAATAAAAAAATATAAAATAAAAAAGCACGAAAAAAAATAAAAATAAAAAAAGCATGAAAAAAGTACTTATAATTGCTTTTTATTTAAAATATTAATAAATTTTTATCGTTAATAATCGTTGATGGTTCGAAAAATAAATAATTGCTAATAGTTCGAAAATCACGCATACATGATAATTAAATAGAATAGCATAAAGAACCGAAAAAAGGTATATAATAAAACGAAAATATCTTTTTTATTTTTAAATAAACAAAAAAAGCAAAGATAATTTGCCAATAAAAGAGGAAGATGATAAAATGAAGGAAGGAAGGTCAATGAAAGAAGGAAAAGTTAATTAAAAGCCACTTGCGATTTTTAATAATAAAAAATCAAACGTTTTCGATGAAAAGGAAAAAAAGAAATAAAGAAATGTAAAACTTTTGAAAAAATCGACAGACCGTGTGAAAAAAGTAGTTTAAAAGCGCATAAAAAGGTAGTAAATACAGAAGCCGATATTTTATGGGAATAAATCATTAAAAATGATTTCTAATACTGCAAAATGCAACAATCAGTAATGCTAAGGAAAGGCAAAAACGCTAAGAATGGCTTTCAATAATTTCTATAAACTCTTTTTTCCAACTTCCTATACACTAAAACGAAAATATAAATACTCTAAAACGAAAATATAAATACACTAAAAGAAAGTTTATACATTACGATTCTTTGTCCATGTCAATTTTTTCCAACAAATCCCAAATCGATTACTTTTAATCTAAACTCTTAAACTCTAAATACTAAACTCTAAACACTCTAAACTCTTAAACTTAAAGCTATCTTAAATCGCAAGTGGTCGTTATAATTACTTTGAACTTAAGACTCTAAACACTAAAAAAAACTCTAAACACTAAAAAAAACTCTAAACACTAAAAGAATTCTAAACTCTATACAAAAAAAAAACTCTAAACACAAGACGTTGAAAAAATGTTGATTGAAAAGGCGATTAAACTTTATATTTATTAAAAAGTGCATTTGTCTGCATAATAAAAAATAGATCGTAAAAACTAACATTATTAGTGATGGAATTTCCAACTTCCGGGATTCTTGGAAGGCGGCTTACTTTTTCCGCATGAATTGATTTGGATTTTTTCTATTGACTTTTTTCCAAGGAGTGAGATTGATATGGATTTTTTCTATTGACTATACTCTTTTCCAATGAGTAGATTGATATGGATTTTTTCTATTGACTGTACTTTTTTCCAAAGAATGAGATTGGCAAATAAATGAGATGAAATAAAATGTGTTGAAATTGCGTGACTAAATGGCATGCTTTTCACGAGCACATTTGATGATAAAGTCTTGCGGGTCTTTGGAAGCGTGACTTGTCTTTTGTTGACCCAAGAAGCGATAATTGGCGAAACCATCTATGTCCCTTGTTCACAATTCTCACGAAAAACACCTCAGGCCAGATACCTTTAATGTACACGTTAAAGATTATTTATTTGCTGACGGATTATCAGGGCAAGTTGATTCAGTGAAAGGCTCTCTCCTCTACTTCTATGCGCTCAAAAAGAAACTTTTCTATATAATAAACAGTAATAAATAATAAACAAACAGTGATTATTACCCATTATAAACATTAACTACTTAAATGTGTTTGATTTTTACTGCTTCGTCATTTTAACGATAATTTATTTAAATCATGGTAATTTGTAAGTTCTGGCACTTGTAGTTTCAATAATGATTGGGTAAATTAAAATTTATATGTTGTTAAAAAAACCTTTTCAAGATTTACAATTCCACACTGAAAAAAAAACAAATAAACCATTTACTTGTCTATTATCAAATAAATATTTATTTGAACCAAGTAATTATTATTTGAGTCCAATAATCAATATTTGATTCAAATTCAGAAATAATTGATTCAAATGCCATTTATTTGATTGAAATAATAATTACTTGGTTCAAATAAATATTTATTTGATAATAGACAAGTGAATGGTTTATTTGAATCAAATAAATTTTTTTTTCAGTGCATGAGACGTCAGCGTATAGAAAAGTATACGGAAAAATTGTTTTATCGAATTTTAGAAATTTAAACAACATTTATCTTATTTGCATATTGCATATTGTATATTCTAATTGTAAGAATAGAATGCTTGGCAATTATTTTTAAATAAACGCTACAAGCATTCTTCAAATTCAGATTAATTCTTAAATTACAAATTTTTTCTTTCTTGCAAGTTTGTCAATATTAAAGACTTTGAATTTCAATATTTCTTTATTTTTCTCATTCAAAGAAATTATGAGAAATTTTCAATTAATGTATACTTCAATTAAATTTCTTTAATTCATGTATGCTTCAATTAATTTTTTTCAATTAATTTTATTCAATTAATTTTACTCCATTAATTTTCTTCAATTAATATTCTTCAATTAATTTTCTTCAATTAATTTTCTTCAATTAATTTTCTTCCATTAATTTTATACAATTAATTTTCTTCAATTAATTTTCTTCAATTAATTTTCTTCAATTGTATTCCATTAATTTTCTACAATTAATTTTCTTCTATTAATTTATACTTCAATTAATTCTCTTTCATTAATTCACACTTCAATTTTCTTTCATAGTCAATTTCATACTAATTTTCTTCCATAAATTTGTAATTAATATAGTATAATAATAAAATAATAAATAATAATATAATTACATTTTTTGGAAAACCGCTTGGTATTTTCGGTATTATATAATTAATAGTATATAATAATTTATAATCAATTATGTTAATTATAATTTATAACTAATTTTCTTTAATTAATTGAATAAGAAAGAAAATATGAAGAAAAAGAGAAATTTCTACATATTTTGTATCAATGTTAATTAAAAAAGTTTTATTCAAAATACCCAAAAACTCGAGCTAGTAATCTTTTTATCCAATAATGGTTAAAAGTACCTACATCAACTATTTTTTGCCCATTGACATTGAAATTGAAAGCTTTCGCATTTGTCGAGCCCTGAAAAACGTAAATAACGAGATTCTAGTTTAAACAGTTATCCAAACGTGACAATACATATAAACCTGTAGAGAGTGGAGTCTCCGGTTTCTTGGAAACGTGACTGGGACCAATGCTTGCGTGCAATAGAAACGCGTACATAGATATGTCGCGATTCTAGAATTCTCCTTGAAAAAGGGAAAATAGCGGTGACCTTGAGGGAAATTGCGAAATCTTCTAGTTGATCAGTCTCGCAGATCCGATCACGATCTTGTTTGACATTAAAGTTGCCTTTTATGAGAACTCGTAAAAGATAACTCGCCAGTACGCATGAGATTCGAATAACGAGAGAGGCTGTTCGTTACTTCCAAAGAGAAATTGTACTTAACGATTCTCTACGCTTTTCGAAAATATCTTGCCGAGATCTCATCAGGAAGTAAGAGATCTTTCCGAGGAATTTACAACGTCTCTGAGCTTTCCGCATTTTTAATCTGATTCTTTTAAATTAGGAATTTTTGAAAATATATCGTGAATAAAAATAAACAACTTTGGAATTTTGGTTTAAAAGTTAAGGAAAGTTGATAAAATTATAAATAAAATTATAAAGATGATGAATAAAATGATAAAGAAAATGATGCAAACAATGAGATATACATAAGGGATATATATAAAATAATAAATATAAAATGATAAAGAAAATTATCAATACAATGAGATATACATAAGGGATATGTATAAAATTATAAAGAAAATTATGAATACAATAAGAGATACATAAGATATATATATATACCTATATATAAAATTATAAATAAAATGGTAAACAAAGTGATAAACAAAATGATAAATAAGATGATAAATAAAATGATAAATAAAATGATAAACAGAATGATAAACAAAATAATAATAAACAAAATGATAAACAAAATGATAAACAAAATGATAAACAAAATAATAATAAACAAAATGATAATTAACAAAATAATAATAAACAAGATGATAATAAAAAAGTGATAAATAAAGCGAAAAACAAAACGATAAACAAAATGATAAATAAGATGATAAATAAAATGATAATAAACAAAATGACAATTAAAAAAGTGATAAATAAAGCGATAAACAAAATGATAAATAAAAAAGTGGTAAATAAAGCGATGAACAAAATGATAAACAAAATGATAAATAAGATGATAAATAAAATGATAATAAACAAAATGATAATTAACAAAATGATAATAAACAAGATGATAATAAAAAAGTGATAAATAAAGCGATAAACAAAACGATAAACAAAATGATAAATAAGATGATAAATAAAATGATAATAAACAAAATGATAATTAAAAAAGTAATAAATAAAGCGATAAACAAAATGAAAAATAAAAAAGTGATAAATAAAGCGATAAACAAAATGATAAATAAAGTGACGAATTGCCAAAATCGTTTTATAAACAACGTTAATTTTTCCCTAAAAAGCATTCTTACATAAAAAAAAAACTAAGAAATGTTTGTTTTTCTTTTTGCGAAAAAAGTATTGCAAATTTGCAGGTTTTGCGTAAGATTTAGCGAAATTTTGTAACACAATAAGAAAGACGAATTTGAAACTCTTACATCAATTGCTATTTATCACTTTCACTTGACAGGAATGATGACTGCACGTGCAAACTTACACTAATGTGAGTTTTCATATTAGTGTATCATTGGCACATGCAGTTATTTACATACTCAGTTGTCTACGTAAATGCACGACAGGATTCAAAAAACACATGTTCAAAAATGCACAAGATTTAACATAACGATTGAAAACTTTCTTTAACAAAGAAATTGCTCTAGCCTTCTCGAATCACGTTTTCATTGAGTAACAAATGATGGCTCCAAAATAAAAACAAGCAAATCACTCTCTTATTTCATACCATTACATAATTCGTTACATTATTTAAAAACAAGGAAATATTGTTTCTAAATCTGCTACACCACTTGTTTCAAAAAGATTTTCGATTTATTAGAAAGATTTTTAAGTCTCAGAAGCTACTAATTTATTTCTTTGGTTTAAATAAATTTGCTTCAAATAAATTTGGTTCAAATAAATTTGCTTCAAATAAATTTGCTTCAAATAAATTTGGTTCAAATAAATTTGGTTTAAATAAATTGTATTTGGTTACATTTACATTTCATTCAAATAAACAATTTCTCTGTAGAATTTAAAAGCGTTACAACTTGAGAAGATCCGCTCTTAAAAATTACACAATTTTCCAAATTTCAATCTCAATTTCCAGTTACTTGTTAAGAAGCTACTTGTTTGTTAAGAAACTACTTAAGAAGCAGCTATACTGTTACTTTTGAAGAACAACTAGAAACCAAGGTTTTAGAAAGTGTTGCAGGCAAAAAATGCGAGAAACTTTCATCAAGGGCTGAAAATAAATCGCAATCTATAATTAGATTATGGCATTTAAAAATACCTGTACAAAATTTTGTTTCATAAGAAATATACGACCGGACGCAAAGGAAGTGAATAAATATTTCAATAAAGGTCATGAGTTCAGACTACGATTCATTTTCCCACATAAGAGATCTTAGGAGCGACTTCCTCAATGGAAAGCGCTCAAGTATATAAGCATGAAGATGCTTATTTATTAGATCTTTATTCAAGTCGCGTTTGTACGTACTTTTACTATACACCGAGAACATCCAAGTCGGGACAAACAACCAGGAAATCAATTCTACACCAAGACTTCAATTGTGAAGATTATCTTCTTGAAGTTAATCCTCAAAATGGAAAATTGTCATGTTACTCAAGAGTTATGTAAAAGATTTGAAAAGAGAGGAAAGGAAAGGAAAAGGAGAAAGAAAAAAAGAAAACGGAAAGAAAAGATAAAGGAAAAGAAAAAGAAATACAAAAAGAAAAAGAAAGAAAAAGAGAAAAAGAAAGAAAAAGAGAAAAAGAAAGAAAAAGAGAAAAAGAAAGAAAAAGAGAAAAAGAATAAGACTAAGAAAAAGAAAACGAAAAGGAAAAGGAAAAAGATAAAAAAAGGAAAAGAAACACAAAAAGAAAAAGAAAGAAAAAAAGAAGAAGAAAACGAGAAAGAAAACGAGAAAGAAAATGAGAAAGAAAACGAAAGCGAAAAAGATAAAGAAAAAAAAATACAAAAAGGAAAATAAAGAGAAAAAGAGGAAGAATAAGAATAAGAAAAAAGAAGAAAATGAAAAAAAAGAAAACAAAGAAAAAAAGAAAATAAAGCGAAAGAAGAAGAAAAAATGGAATGATGATTTCAGACGAATTTTGTTTCCGGATATTGGAAAAATGCAATTTTCACTACTCTGTAATATCTTCTGAAGAATTTCATTCTTTAGTTTGCCAATTACAAAGGGGGAAATAAATGTAATCATGCTTTACAACATGAAGTCTAAAATTGTAGCTTTTCTAAATTACACCACTCTTTTTGCTATTAAGATTCCTTAATTTAAGACTTTAACAGTGAATTTACTGCGTGAAATTTTTGCGCAGATCTTTTCGTATTGTATAACAATTCACTTTCTTCAAAAACGGCACTTTACTTGCCACTGTTTTTTATAAATTAACTTTTAACACCTAGAACAATGTGCGTTCAATTTTTCTTCATTCTTTTGTATTTCGAGTCTTTAGCTCTTAAATACCACACAAATGGTATTTAAATTCGGATTTTAAAAACGTTCTTAAGGGTTCTAATACACTTTTCGCATAAAACTTCTTACTAACCTAGTAATTACTTTTATTTTGTTCAGTATAGTAATTACAACAAGATATAGTTATTAGCAATTAATTTCAGAATATGTCGATCATGCTGAAACGTAAAAAAAGAAGTTTCTTTGCACTTCCTTCCTGTTTTTTTATTTTAATTTATACTCGGAATGATCGACATCTTCTAAAATGAATTATTTATTTTTTTATTATTTTATTTAAAAAATGAAAGTTTGTTTATTTTTTTTTTCTTGGGGGGCTAAGAAGCCCTCCAAGGAACAATGTACATGATAATGCTATACATATATATAGCTTAAACGACTATATTGTAACTTACGTTGAAGGAAAAAAAATCATTAATAAAAATAAAGTCTTAAAATAACTACCGAGTTAAGCAGATTCTGGCTAAAACAATTTTCAATTTATAACCGAGTGATAAATTCAAAATTCATACATAAGATATTTCAACAAGATAGTAATTACAACAAGATAGTAATTACAACAAGATAGTAATTACAACAAGATAGTAATTACAACAAGATAGTAATTACAACAAGTAAGCACAACTATCTTGTTGGAAAAACAAAAAAAAACACACGAAAAACAAAATGTTAAATTTTAAGATGAATTTGAATTTTTACTGGATGCCTGTAGAATTCCAGTTTGTTTTTTCTGTGTAGCAATTACAACAAAATAGTAACTATAACTACAATTTAGTAACTACAACTTAGTAACTATAACTTATAGTAATTACAACCACTTCCTGCTAAAAGAACCCAATTTATCATCACACTTAATCTGCACCTAAACAACTACTTAATTTACTATTCCATAAATGTCGTGTGTTTCACTTGTCAGGCTCAATTTCTATTTCTGTGCGTAGATTTGAATGAAGAATGACTTATTGATGGGAAGCGAGTTCCCTAATATTTATTGAGTATTAACCAATCAATAACTCTTGTGATTTTTGTCATTACCGGTGTTTCTTGAGCACTTTGTGGTCATTTAATGTGGCATAAATTATTTTTTGCGGTGGAGGCAAGAAGCAGTATTGACTAATGAGTGTTTTAAGATTGTATGGTCGAAATACTAAAATCCAAGTCATGTTTGTGACACACCGTATACATACATAGATGTGAAAGTCGTCTTTTCCCGTTCCCCGACTTGGCGATAGTTCCTTCCTTAGACTCTGCACAATTTCAGTTTATAGCACAATCGCCATGTATCGAATGCACAAAGATCATGGCTCTCAAAAAATTCATGGTCGCAGGATCTTATTACATTTGAAACACTTAGAATCTCTGGGTCAAGGCAAATGTCAGGAAATCTGCTGGATTTTAGTACCTATACGAAATTTCAGTAAATTGTGCATACAGAAAAAAGAAAGTCTTAAAACATTTACGTTCATTTTGTGGCTTAAAACAAAACTGAGTCATTTTTTGGTCTTAAAATCAGTCCAAATTGGTACTTATATAGACGGTGATAATGTAGTAAAAAATGTAATAGAAATTGAATCAGTAGAATTTAAAGTTGATATTATCAATGAGAAATTGAATATGTATACGTATATATTCAATATACATATATGTTGAAAAAAAAATATATATACATATATAGAAAATGAAATATCACAAGTTTGAAGATGGTTTTAAAGATGGAAAATTGGGAGTGAATTTTCTTAGGGTCTTTATATGAGAAAAAGGTGGACGTGTGTCACTTATTTGTATTCGGAAGACAACTCTGTTTCAAATTGTGACTATCATTTTTCAAATTACATTGACGGTTAGCATGTCGACCTTTCATTATGCGCTTTACAATATGTTAAATCATCAAACCGTACTTTACGTAACAACTATTCTTCAATGACAGCACGTGAGGTCTCAATTTACATGATACTCAGGTATTAGGACTTCTCTTTCGTCTATACGGTGACAGATTTCCAATTACGAATATCGAATATAGAAACAACCTGTGCCAATGTTTTTCCTATTCAAGTTTTAACTATAGTGACACACCCATTATATAGAGTTAACAAATTCTATCCAAATTTGTCTATATTCATTTAATATCATTATTACCTATAAAAGCCAGTTTTTTACAACCAAAATGATTTTTAAGTGATTCTTCTTCTCTTCTTGCTTCTTATACTGAAGTTACAAAAAATGACTTGAACATTAACAAAAATATGTGTGCAAGTAGCCAGTGCTGATTTGCATATTATTTATATTTGCTGTAGCAAATATCTATAGCAAATATCAATAATATGTATATATAGATATATACATTCTGCATATAGATATATATACATTCTGTATATAGATATATATACATTCTGCATATAGATATATATACATTCTGCATATAGATATATATACATTCTGTATATAGATGTATATACACATATATATACGTTCTGTATATATACAGAAACTTCGTTAAAATCTATTCTTTAAAAAATAAAACCCAGTTTTTTATTTCTTAGGTACTTTATAAGTGATTCTCTGCGAAATTTCGAACTTAAAGCACAAAAACTCTTCCAAATCACTGAAAAAGAAAAAACAAGAGAGATAGAATTTACAAGTGATAAAATTTACAAGAGATAAAATTTACAAGAGATAAAATTTACAAAAGATAAAATTTACAAGAGATAAAATTTACAAGAGATAAAATTTACAAGAGATAAAATTTACAAAAGATAAAATTTACAAGAGATAAAATTTACAAAAGATAAAATTTACAAGATATAAAATTTACAAGAGAGGTAAATTTTATAATGTAAAAAACAAATAAGGGGACAGAAAGGGTAGATATATAGGGTAAAACAGGGGGAGTTGGCCATGTGGGAGAGATGGCCAATTCAAATATTTCATAGAATTTACTTGTAAATATCACTTATTATAGGTTAGTC
>WNHD01001827.1:13516-40396 GCA_011057455.1 Ganaspis sp. Gsp50 | reverse complement strand
AATAATAATAAGCTATAATATATTAGTAACAATTAATACGAACGTTTAAAACCTTAGCACAATAAAATTTGAAATTATTTGATTTTAAAATATTTTTTTACCCTAGTGAAAAAGTAACAAGTTTTTAGGCGAATGAAAATCTATTCTGTTTTTAGACGAATTAAAAACTAACAAGTTGTTAAGCGAATGAAAAACAAAATATTTTTATTATACCTACCTATTTACATTTTAAATTTAAATTTAAATTTCCCAAAATTGAAGATATAAGATAATTTCAGAGTTCTTAATAAAATCTATTTGAAAAATTATGAGAGCTATAATTTATAATATTCGTTATTTAAATTATTAACAAATATTCTATTAGTATTCTAAATATTCCATTCTCTTACAATAGTCTAGAAAATAGAAATAATATTGTTAAAAAATTTAACAGTAATAATTGATTTTAATTCAAATCAAATCTTATATTCTATTTTTTATACAATATTGACCTTCGATGGCCTAAATTAATCGTGTGCTCTTTATTTTGTTGCAAATAAAAAAAATATTAAAAGCTTACAACAATTATAATAAGTAATAAACAATTATTATTAATTATCATTAATATCATTAATTCTATTTTATTATTTTTAATTCTATTCTATTATTCTATTAATTAATATCATTAATTAATATATTAAAAAAAGTTTCAAATTATTTAAAAAAGAGGAAATTAAATTTAACTATTTATTGAGAAATTAGAGAAAAAAATTATTAAAGGAATCTGAATGAATTTATCTCTGAGTTTGTAAACAGGTGACATAATTGAATTTAAAATTCAATGTTTCCATAGGTTTCAATATCTATGTTTTGAACTACGTTTCCATACTTTTTGAACACCCGGTATATTCTTTCTCTCTGTATCGATACATTTCTACAGATTAGGTATGTAATAAGTAAATATTATAAAAAATTGTTCCGGTTTCAGGATTGGAGTCATCAATATAAGTTTCAGATTTTTTAAACGTAAAAGAAATTTAAAAGCAAAATATGTTTATTTGTTTAAAATATATAAAGTTCTTTAACCAAAAAACCGTATTTTTAAAACGATACACCTAAATTTGAATCAGTGAAAATTCTATTAATTTGAATCAGTGAAGATTTTATTAATGAATTTTATGAATCAATGAAAATTCTATTAATTAATTTTTATGAATTTATTATAAATTAATGAAAATTCTACTAATGAATTTTTATGAATTTTATGAATCAATGAAAATTCTGTTAATGAATATTTATGAATTTTATGAAGCAGTAAAAATTCTGTTAATTCGAATCAGTCAAAATTCCATTAATTTGAATCAGTCAAAATTTACGCAAATAAAGTTTCGAATTGTTCAAGTGAACGAAATTGTTAGTCTTCTATTTTTAAAAATTCATATTTATCCTAAAATATTACTTTACTCGAAAATTATTAACTTTTATGTTTTAATTGTTTAAAACAATTGTCCATTTCAATTAAAAAGGTATATTTTTACAAAATAAAACAAAAAGAAAACAGTTGGTTCAAATGAACGTTCCGAACTTTAGATTCATCAAAATTTCACTGACTTAAAATCAGCGATACCCTTTTACACAAAATCAATTGAATTTCACTGATTTTCAGAAAACACTTTTCACTGATTAAGTATTCACTAGTGTATATCACTGACATTAAATATACACTGAGAGAAAAGTTTTCTTGATTCTAAGCAAAAATGCATTGAATCTAATCTACTTTATTCTTAGATTCGGACCTAGAATATGTATTCTTGAATCAAGAATAATTATCCTTGATTCAAGTAAAAATTCTTATAACGAATCGAAAATATTCTTGAAACAAGAATAAGTTGTAAGTATATTTTTATTCTTGTTTCACGAATTCTTTTCTCTCAGTGTAAGTGAAATTTTGACTCATTCTAATTGAGCCTTAAAATACTGTAAAAAGCCTTTGAAGATAATATTTTCCCAAACATCATTTATCAAAATTGAATAATGCTTATAAAAAAGCAATCGCCTACACTTTATGTATCTTGATAACAAATGAATATACATATATTGAAGCAGGGGAAAAATCCAGATGTCCTGTTGTGAAAAAAAACGAGCCAAGTGTGGTCTCGAATTGAACTCAATTTCTCGGGTTTTTCGTTTAATATCGGTGAAAGCAAATTTCCTTTATCGATAAAAAATTTTGGACAATATTTAATGATTAGGTGACCATTTTTCTTGCCGAGGCTATCAACCCTGTGACCCGTGCTTTTTGTACCAAGTAGATTGTACAAGAGGATGTTTTTTTCATCAAGTTCATTTCTCGCTGTCAACAATAGAGGAGACGTTCGATCTTTATAACTTTGTTGAGAAATTGAGTTAGAACGATGGCAGGAAGAATGGAGATAAGCTCAAGGAGTCCCTTCAATTCCTTAAATACGTTTCTAGACATTTCTTGGCTCACACAAATGTCTATTATTTTCGCGCGAAAAATTCCATTTCGTAAATTAAATCATAATCGTCGTCTCAAGCATAATTGCCAATTTAAGCTGAAAGTTCAAAACATCGCCGTCTTTCATTACGCGATTCGTATTTTCAAATTGTAAACTAGTTTCCGATTGTACGTGAAAAGATCAAAATAAACTTTGAAAATATGAAAATAGAAAAAGCTTGGAAATTGCAGTTTTAATATTTAACATAAAAATGGGTGTGCAAAAATGTTTTATACAAAAACAAATGTGCAACATATGCAAAAAGTTTTGATTTTTAAAAAAACACTCTTTGATTTATTTCGTTTGATTCGAAACTGACTTTTTTCTTATAACCATGAAAGTCGTTTTGATCTGAAGAAATAATTTTTGTGCTGAGAGGAAGATTTTTTGGATCAAAGATTTTTACTTCAAAAACATTTTTTTATTTGTTTCAAATATATCTTTGTTGTTTCAAACACATCTTTTTGCTTCAAACACATTTTTTTGCTTCAAACACATGTTTTTGCTTTAAAAATATCTTTTTGATTTAAAAATATCTTTTTGCTTCACAGGCATTTTTTTGCATCAAAGACACTTTTTCCTTGAAAGAATTTTCTCATTTAAATAAATTGAGAAATTGATATACGTGGACATGTGTCTGAAAAAGAAATGTCATAGCCTTTTTTCCGGGTCATTTCAACTTTTTGTCAAATTAGATTGATATTATGCGATTTTCACCTAAGAATGGACATTCAGTATAGGAACTCGTATCATATTTCTTTCGCCATTGATTTTTGTGTTATATCTCGATGAACTGATCTCAAACTGTATTTTACCGAGTTTCGACTATGTATTAAACTCGGAAAGTCGCGTACGATACTCTACAAGATTTCACTTTATGCAGACTCACTTTGGGAAATTTTATTTCAAAAAAGAAATGAAAACAATAAGATTGATTTCTTTGAGACTTTTCTCGTTCTATGATTCAATAAACAAAAAACGTGTCTTTTTCAAGTTTCAAACAAAAATTCAAAGAAACAGGAATTAAAAAAACGCAAGAAAAAACGGAAGAAAAAGCGCAGGAAAAAACACAAGAAAAAACACAAGAAAAAACACTAGAAAAAAACAAGAAAAAAAACAAGAAAAAAAACAAGAAAAAAACACAAGAAAAAAAACACAAAAAAATCACAAGAAAAATAAAAACAACTTTATAATCCAAATATTTAAATTAATAACAATTTTTAAAGAAATTTCAATAAATAAAATTATAGATAGATAAAAATTATATATAAATTAAAAAAGTGAATTGTTTTTTCGCAACTATTTTTAATCTGTAAGATTAAAAAAAGGGAGTTGATGAAAAAAAGTTGATAAAAAAATTGATGCAATGAAAGCAAAATGGAATGAATAGGACAAAAATGAAAAAAAGAATAAAAACTGAAAAAGAAGAATAAACTGAATGAAAAACATAAAAAATACAAAAAGTAATTCTTGAAATACGAGAACTGAAAATGGAGTCATTTTTACAAAGTTATTTTCATTGGAAATGGGGTTAATATTGGGAATTCATGGTAAATGAATATTAATTATTTTATTAATAGAATTTGATGGTCAATTGAGAAAATGAAAAGCATTACTTGAAATCAAAGTTATGTGTCTAGGGATAGTCACGTCATATTCCATGGACTAAACCAACCAAGTAAGGATTACGACGGCTTCGAAAGAATGAAAGGGAATCCAGTTGGGTTTATTACTTTGGTCGAAATCCCCTTTTTCATCGTGCAACGCAAACATGATAGAGCAAAGATTTAGTGAAATCATTCAAAGACTTAAAAGGCTTATTTAAGCTTATTCATGCTCTATTTGATAAGACTCAAATAAAAACCGTTAAAATGAAACCGTTTCAATTTAGAACAATTTCTTTTTCAAGTTTTTATCGCACTAATGATATTCTATCACCGAATCCTTTTAAATCTAAATTCAAAATCGTCATGTCTAGATATGAATTAGTGAAAAGTCCACTGATTAAACTTAAATAAAAAATTATTATTAATATTAAATAAAAAATCTTCTCATTTTAGTCAGTAAAATTGGAGCACATTTAAAAATTGCGAGCTAATTTTAATAACTGAAAATCAGAACATTTGTTTCATTTGTGGAAATTAGGGTTCTAATTCAATAACTGCAAATTAACTCTGCAAATAATGAATAAAAATTAGAGCCAATGATTCTTTGTAAAAGAAAACTGGAGTCGATATTTTTTTATAAACAATACTCACTAATTTTTATAAATAAAACTTGGAGTCCCGTTTTTAAATAAATCACTGGTTTTCTTTTTAGAATCACTGTTTTTTTTTTAATTTTTAATAATTTAAAATTTTAATAATTTAATCTCTACATCACAGTGAACCGTAGGGATACTAATTTATTGCAAGTGAAAAATGTAGGTACAAATTAAAGAAGTAGAAAGTTGGCGTACATAATAATCTAAATTATTAATAGTTAGGATAAAAGTCCGAAAGAATGAAAATTAAGAGTTTGGTTTTAATAAAAAGAAATCAATGTAAATTAATAATAAGAATAATGAAATCAAATTAATTGTGATAATCATTGCTTAATTGTTACTTTCGCGCTTTCCAAAAGTTTCGCAAATTTTTCTCGGCATAGCTGCGTGTAAGCGAGCGAACCACCAAAAGGGTGAAAAAAGTGGAGCATATGATGTAGAGTACGAATGAATGACCAGGAAAAAAAGCTCAATAAAACCAGCGGTCTCACATTTTTATTGGATATTTATTTAGCAGCAATTAAAATTTCCAGAAAATGACTAATTGGTTTTTAAACTTGATGATTTTTAATTTTAAAAAAGCTAACTGTCTTTTAACTATTCATCGTAGATTTAGGTCGAAAATAACATTTCAAATTTCCTTCAAAAAATGCACTTATATCATTAATTGATTTTCTTTTATTTTGTATAAAAGAGGCACTGAACTTTGTTATTTTTATTTCTCGGGAGATCACTGAATTGACAATAACTAGGTGCAGTAAGAAAATCAATAAAGTATTGAAACTAGAGCAGTAATTTTTACACAACAAAAAAGTGCGTAAGAAAGATAAATTCTGAAAATCGATTAAGATTTTGTTATTCAACAATTTTGTTGATCAACAAAATTGTTCATCAACAAATTTCTTGCCGAATTTTGGCAACAACAAAGTTAATTAAAACAAGTTTAAACAAAAAAGTTTACTGTAGAGAAGTTAATGAAAACAAGTTCAAATAAAAATGATAATCTAAAAAAGTGAATAAAAACAAATTCAAATAAAAATGATAATCTGAAAAAGTGAATAAAAACAAGTTCAAATAAAAATGTTAATGTAAAAAAGTTGAAATGAACAAGCTAAAGTAAAAAAACGCACACGCCTTATTTTATACACTTCAATTCCATATTAGGTAAAAATTTATTTAGCTTGGAATTTGACTATGAATAAATTTGAAAACACGTCTAGAGTAAAGTTGTACTTTTTAAAAGTCAAGTTTGGTCTTCGAAGCTTGAAAAATGTGACGATAAAATGTAAATGTAAATATTTTTGTATATACCAAAGTCGTTAAAAGTTGGGCAAACTTTGAATTAAAATGTAAATGAAGTATTTTTTTGAAGTTTCAGATAACAGATTGCGACATTCTTAACCTGTGATTTACTGATGCTTATACGAATGACATCAAAGTAGGAAGAGCATACTACGACCCTTCAGAATTTTTATCCTACACCGTAATACTCTGAAAAATCGTAAACCTCGCACATTTCTCGCTTTTCCTTACATAACGTCTCATAAAGATAACCCTCCATGAACAAGTTTAAGATTGAAAGAGAAATGTTGCAACAAATTTCGAAAGGTCCAGAGTGTATAAAGTCAAGCTACATAAAATTTCTTCTCAGTTTTTGTGTTCCTTTCAATATTCAAAATCATACTGGCAATATTTTCAGAGTGGTATTTGAAATTGGAATCGAAAGTGTAGTTGAAATTGATTAGGATAATTTAATATTATTCTGTAAAATAATCGCTAGTATTCAATAATTATTTATAAATTCATTAATTTATGTGATTCATTGATCAATATGGAATTTAATTAATTACATTATGTTAATGGATAATAAAACCGTATGCATTTTAAATTTATCTGTGATTTACTTTCATTTGTAATTTAATTTAATCTGTGATTGGTTTTTATTTGTAATCTAATATCCTGTTGTAATTTAATTTCATGTGTTATTTAAGTCCATGTGTTATTTAAGTCCATGTGTTATTTAATTCCATGTGTTATTTAATTCCATGTGTTATTTAATTTCACGTATAATTTAATTTCATATGTTATTTAATTTCATGTATAATTTAATTTCATGTGTAATTTAATTTTCCGTATTATTTAATTTTTTGTGTAATTTAATTACAACTGTAATTTCATTTCATTTGTAAAATGTCATTTCTAATTTTGATTTATTTGTAATTTAATGTCATCTCTAATTTTATTTTATTTGTAACATATAATGTCACTTGCAATTCAATTTTATATCTGTAATTCAATTTCATTAAAGCTAAATGATTTTTTTAAACTGTGAACATAGAAAAGTTACTGAATGAGGATAAATACGAGATATTGAAGAGAGAAACAGAAAGATATTAAAGAAAAGTCTGTTTATTGAGTTCTTATAAGATTTTTTAGATAAAACTTGTATCTAAAAGAAGGAAAAGTGTGAAGGGGAAAAATAGAAGAAAAACGATGGATAAAAAAAGTGCTTGAAGAAACAAGTTGAAAGAAAAAAAATTGAAAGAAGTAAAAGATGAAAGAAGAAAAGTTGCAAGAAATAAAAGGTCAAAAAACAAAAGATGGAAAAATAAAAGATAAAAAAATAAAAGATGAAACAAGAAACAGAGGAAACAATAGGAAACAAAAAAGGAAGAAAAACGAAGAATAAAAGTTAGAACAAAATATAAAAGAAGTAAAGACAGAAGAAAAAAGGAATGAAAAAAGAAGAAAAAAGAAGAAAAAATATGTAAGAAAAAGATGTAAGAAAAAGATGTAAAGAAAGATGTAAGGAAAGATGTAAGAAAAAAGATGTAAGAAAAAAGAAGTAAGAAAAAAGATGTAAGAAAAAAGGTGTAAGAAAAAGATGAAAGAAAAAAGATGTAAGAAAAAAATGAAAGAAAAAAGGTGTATGAAAAAGATGAAAGAAAAAAGATGTAAGAAAAAAGAAGTAAGAACAAAGAAGTAAGAAAAAAGATGTAAGAAAAAAGGTGTAAGAAAAAAGGTGTAAGAAAAAGATGAAAGAAAAAAGATGTAAGAAAAAAATGAAAGAAAAAAGATGAAAGATAAAAGATAAAAGCTGAAAGCCGAATTTGATTAAATGTCCAGAATTTTAAAATACAATTGTCAATAATTGATGAAACGAAAAGAAATTAAAATTAAATTAAAGATAAAAGTTTGTAAAAATACAAACAAAAATAATTTTTTCTCATCGTCGTAATAATTACCATACGATAATCGTCATATTTAATTTAAATCGAAAGAAATAAGAATTATTTGATTCACAATAAACCAAAAATGCGTAAAGATATTCAAACAGAATGAAATTCCTCGAGAAATTCTCAACTTAATGAAATAAATTACAATCTGTCGGTTGTAATACCAAGTTTATAGTCTATTATGTTAAACGGCAGATTAAGCGTTTCACGTGAGACACTGGCAACTTGTTTGACTAACAGGATCGAGTCTTATAGCGATGAATATCATAATTCTAAATCAGGGTGTACTTTAAAAGCTGCCAAGTTGATTAAACTTGGTGGACTTTTACTCATGCGTTTCAGCACAGCAATAACTGTCAAGAGAAATTCACTTTTCAATTTACATTCATGAAATACAAGTGCCTCTTAAACCGAACTCACCATTTTTTCTACCTTTTCCAAAAGTCTAAAAAAGACACAAAGAAAAAATCTTACGAAAATGCAAAACACCTTAAAATATGCTAGATTATTAAAACAAAGTTGAGAAGATTCTAGAAGCATTTAAAGCACTTTACTCCTGTCTGGAGAGTTGCTCCGTAGTTGCGAATATTTTATAAGTTTTTAAAGAAATCCTGAATATTCCAGTAACACTCTATTCTTAGTCCAATGAAACAGTCGCACAGAATTATGCTACTATACAAAGTCTCGGGAAATTATAATCATTTGTCTGAATTTTTCATTCTATTTTTTGTTTCTATTTTCAGTTTTTTATTTATTATTACTTATTACTTTTATTATTTTTATTTTTGTTATTATTTGTTATTATTTTTATTATTCTTATTTGTTGTTATTTTTATTGTTCTTATTTGCTGTTATTTTTATTATTTTTATTATTCTTATTCGTTGTTATTTTTATTATTTTTATTATTCTTATTTATTATTATTTTTATTATTCTTATTTGTTGTTATTTTTATTATTTTTATTATTCTTATTTGTTGTTCTTTTTATTATTTTTATTATTCTTATTTTTTATTATTTTTATTATCCTTATTTGTTATTATTTGTATTTGTTATTATTTATTTTACAAAAATGGTTATTATTTTATTATTATTATTTGCAGTGTTTTTTAGTTATCTATTTATAACTAACTACATACAGTTATAGTCTTTTCAGTTACTTTATTTTCGATTATAGGTAGTTTTCAGAAGTGACTTTTCAATTCTTCTGACAGTTCTAACTTTTTCTATTCCCTTTTGTTTTGTATTTGCTACGTTTGTATTAATTCTGGTTCTACTTTTGAATTACAATAATTTTTAATTGTACTCTTTAGTTACAATAATTTTTAATTGTACTCTTTAGTTACAATAATTTTTAATTGCAATCTTTAGTTACAATTTTCCCTATTCCATATTTCAGTTCAATCATTTTGTAATATTTTTCAGTCACGATTTTTCGATTCCGTTCTTCAGTTATAATTTTTCCAATTTAATTGTTCTGTTAACTCTTTTGATTCTATTGTCAGTGACAAAAAACAG
Source organism: Ganaspis sp. Gsp50 (assembly GCA_011057455.1). Classification (NCBI taxonomy): domain Eukaryota; kingdom Metazoa; phylum Arthropoda; class Insecta; order Hymenoptera; family Figitidae; genus Ganaspis; species Ganaspis sp. Gsp50. The sequence goes on along the minus strand of WNHD01001827.1, from coordinate 30,883 downwards.
AAGCAAATAACTACAAAAGTAGAAATTATTTTGGGTCGTAATCATTGGGTTTGTGTTTTTGATGGTAAATGTTGCACTTTTAGAGTGAAGTGAGTTGTAAATTTGGTGGTTGCTTTGCTTGAAGAGAAATGCAACGACTCTTCAACTTTAACAAGCGAGAGGCTCATTGTCTCAAAGGGAAGATGACATTCTCTTTAAAGATCCTCTAGTGAATAAGAGCACTGCGACTTTGTGGTATGGCAAAATCCCAGCGTCTTGCAGATGTTTCATCGAAAGGTGCATCAAAGCGCCTGTAATTACCGCCTATCCTTGGATGTCCTAATAGTCTCATCACGCATAAATAATGCATGATAATCCTCCCGCAATGGCTCATAACACCCTCATTAAAATGCCTCTAATTACTCCACGAATGCTCTTCACTCAAGTAGTGCATCCACTTTTAAGTCAGCCGTATCTAACAAGGCATTCATGTTTTTTTAAAAACAACTCCACTAATCATTTCGCACTCTCCAAACACGAAAAAACCACTTCTCTCGCATTTTTAATTCATTATGAAAATGGTTCTAATAGTCGTTTTAATAATAAGGGGCATTTATTCATGCTTCTTTTTATAAAACTTGTAAAGATTCTGTTATAATAAAGTTTTTCTTTGATAAACTTGAAAGGATCGATTATTACTTGATGTCTGACAGAACACGGGACTACACTACTTGTAACTTGCTACTCTACTTGTTAATTTTTATTCGTACTTGTAACTTGTTACTTTACTTGTAATTTGTTACTGTATTTATAATTTGTTACTGTACTCGTAATTTGTTACTGTACTCGTAATTTTATTACTCTATTCGTAATTTGCTACTTTACTCGCAAATTATTGTATTCGTAATTTCCTACTGTATTTGTAATTTATTACTGTATTCGTAATTTCCTACTGTATTTGTAATTTATTACTGTACTCGTGATTTGTAACTGTATACTTGTAATTTGTTACTGCAGCCTAAAAATTAAAACTGTCGTTTTACAAAATGATTACAGGCTGTAGAAAGTACGTTTGACTTTAAATGTCAAAAAGACAGTTTGTTAGTTTAGTTGAATACGAATTGTTATAAAGTAATGGCTGACTTAAAACAGTCTCTACTACTTACCATCTCTACTACTACTACTACTACTACTACTACTACTACTACTATTGCTACTACTACTATTACAAAAAAACATTCGTTTTTTGTTTTGAAACTCAAATAAACCCAAAATAGTGAATTATAATTTAAAGAAGAATTGAAAGTTTTTAAATTGATGCAAATGGTATTAAAAATAATTTTACTATAGTGAATTCTTTCTTTAACGTTGTAAATGAGGAAAATGTATAGTAAAGAATGAACAATTTATTAGACAACGAAAATGTATAGTAAAAAATGAATAATTTTCTAGATAACGAAATTATCCATTTTTGTTACGAAAAAGTAAAGAACGAAAAATCTAGAGACAACAAAATTTTAATGAAGAACGAAAAATATAGTAACTAGTAAAAATATATACTGAAAAGCAAAAAATATGTTTAAAAACGAGAAATTCAGTAAAAAGAAACAAAGAATGCAGTGTATTAAGCGACGGAAAATGTAATTAATAACGAAGCGGTAAAAATGTAATGCAAAACGAAAAAAAGTAATTAACAACGGAAAAGAAAAAATGTGATAACGAAAAAAAGTGAAAATGCAATGGAAAAGGAAAAAATGTAAAATCGTATACGGAAAACGGAAAAAAGCAGAATTAGTTTCGAGAAGGTTAAAAAAACTGTAATGAAGTAAAATGATTTGCATTTTTAAGTAGTTTTTATACAAACTTATTATAAAAATAAAAGCAGTATATTGCAATTTGCAATTTGTGCACAACTGCTAGTTAAAATTTGTTTAAAGCAAGATAAAATTTTGCATAGAAAATAATAAGTATATATAATAAACCATTTTAATGTTAGTGTTAATGTTACATACATGAAAATATCAATATTAATGTTATATTTAAATAGTAATATTAATGTTACATGCAAATATATTAATATTTATGTTATATTTAAATAGTAATATTAATGTTACATGAAAATATCAATATTAATATTATATTTAAATAGTAATATTAATGTTACATGAAAATATTAATATTTATGTTATATTTAAATAGTAATATTAATGTTACATCAATTATATATCCAATAAATATAAAGGTTATTTGCATTAATATTCACACAAAATGGGAGCTTTTAATCAAAAATCAATGTACTGCCGATCCCTCAACTAAATCACTTACACTGCGAATTTCCTAAAATTAGGCACCTGTTTATTATCCAAACCTGTGCAATTAACAGGCTTGATATAACGCTAAGTAAATGAAATTACAAATCTGAAATTCATGCTCTATTATTTGTCCAAAAAGTCACTCTACCATGAATTTCGCAAACTTTTAATTCCACACAAACATTATAAACTCTCTGATAAACTGCTGATTTATTATTTTTGTATTTAATTTCCTTCCTTATTTGCCGGTTTCGAAGGTTTTGAAACACCAATAACAGTGATTACCAGCAGAATTGTATATTTTGTTGTGACGAGTGGAAATAAACGATGAAAATTAAACAGCAACGAATAATGGAAATAATAACAGTAAGCGTTTCTTTATATTAATTAAGACAATAGTTTGCTTGAAATTGTATCTGTTTATGTGACTTTTGGTAAAAAAAAATGCCAATGTGACTATTGATTACAGGGTGCAAAGAGTTGAGTAAAATAATTGAGCTTCGACCTCTTTTCTTTGTTAGTTGATGCTTGAAAACAATGCGATTGAATTTGACAATAGTGGATGCCATTCCTTTTTAGCACCATTCAACAATACAAGCTTCCTTTACGATTATTCTCGTAATAAAACAACTGCTCGTTATTTTTTAAAATAACCTGCCCATAGTGCTTTTTTCATACTAGAAAGCATCGTAAAACTTAATCGCAAATTAAATTAATTGTTTTTACTTTCATCCAGCAAAAGGTGCTTTTTAGGACTCAATGAATTCATTACAATGAGTAGAAAACTGAGTTCTTTTCTGTCGCGTTTCAAAATAATTTCTGCGTCAATTTGATCTTCAAGTCAAAAATGAATAGATCGTTTTTGAAACAATGAATAAATGGGTTTCAAAAACGAATAATCGACTTCAAAAATGAATAATCGGTTTTAAAAATGAATAAATGGTTTTAAAAATGAATAATCGGTTTTAAAAATGAAGAAATCGTTTTAAAAAAGAATAAATGGGTTTCAAACATAAATAAATTGGTTTAAAAAGTAATAAATCGGTTTTAAAAAAGAATAAATCGTGTTTGAAATGCGAATAAATTGGTTTGAAAAATTGAATAAACTATGGAAAAATGAACGATTGAAGAAACTGGTGCATGTATGGGCATAAAGATGTCGAGGACTCTCGTTATCGAGAAGGAAATGGAAAGTTGAACAAGAATCTATGTTGCACACGATAAACAAAAAAGATAGTTCTGTATCGATAGATGATAATAGTTTTCTTATCTGCTTATTGTGGCCTAGATACTGGATGCAAAGTTAAGTTTGCAGATTGAGAAAGAGACGTTTGTAAATTTAACACACGATGTTGAATGTAACACGTTAAAATGAGTTCGATAATAATTACTACAATGTTCACCCCACGTTCAACCTATTATCGACATAGGGTAAAAACGATAATGGCTTTGTAAATGAATGCTGAGAGTTCACCATCAAAGCTCACCTGCAAAATAATTAGTTTTGCAAATGAAAAATAGTATTGTGCAATGTAACTTGATTTTGAGCCAGAATTGTTTGAAAGTTGTTTGAAAATTGTTTGAAAATTGTTTGAAAATTATTTGAAAATTGTTTAAAAATTGTTTAAAAATTGTTTGAAAATTGTTTGAAAATTGTTTGAAAGTTCAATTTGTTTGATATTTAATGAATTTCTTACAGATTAGTTTATTTCATTTTCAGGAAGAATTGGAATTTTTCTTGAGATTAAAATTGTATTAAATTGTAAAATAGTTTTTAGTAGTAGTATAAAATCAGTAGTGGAGGTTGTTAAAAGTCAGACACGTGCAAATTGAATTTTTCTTAACTAACACACAAGTGTTTATTAGATTTTATTTATATCATCCCATTACGACAATTGAACTTTAATTTTACTCTCTTGCTCTTTATGACAATTTATTTTATTAATTAGATTTATATTAAATCAAATACAAACTTTAATTAACAACAAATTAAGACAACTTTCAAATTAATTGATTTCATATAAAATTAATTAAGTTTATAGAAAATTAATTAAGTTTACAAAAAATTAAGTGTGTAGAAAATTAATTGAGTTTACAAAAAATTAAGTGCACAGAAAATGAATTAAGTTTACAAAAAAATTAAGTGTATAGAAAATTGAGTTTACATAAAATTAAGTGTACAGAAAATGAATTGAATTTACAAAAAATTAATTGTATAGAAAATTGGGTTTACATAAAATTAAGTGTACAGAAAATGAATTGAGTTTACAAAAAAATTAAGTGTATAGAAAATTAATTGAGTTTACAGTAAACTAAGTTTATAGAAAATCAACAAAGTTTATATACACTTATAATTAAGTTTAAACTAAAGGTAATGTAATTTTCAAGTAAAGCATACGATATAATAAAACCAATCCTCTTTGGATTCTAGAAAAGACAATATTTTTTTAAAAAATTACAAATTTAATCCGCGATTTATAGCTCACTTTGATTTTGTGAAATGAAAATAGTACACACAAAGTACAGTAAATTATAGCACTGGCGAATTTTTCGTAAAAGAAATCCATTGAAGATAATGAAACAAATGAATGGCTTGATAATTAGTAGTAGAATCCGTGTTAAGTCAGACGTGCCCTGAAATTCGGTTAACCGAATTTCAGAAATTAATTAATTTTCAACCACACAAGAAACCGAGAATATAACTCAGAAGTAATACGTCGAAAAATTAAACGTTCAAAGTAAAAGGAGAAAATTTGTTTTTTAAAGAAATATTTATGAAGATTTGGGTCATTCCAGAAATAATCGTTTGAAACGTGGATCAATTTTTTTTTATAAAAAAACTTGACACTCGAAAAGGATATATTAAGAAGTATTTAAAAAATGTATTACTGTTTACGAATATAAATAATGTAATATTTAATTTAAAAATGTAAATAATATCAAAGTATCTTTTATTTACGTAAAAAGCTGCGATCAACGGTTTTCAATGTGTTCACTGGTTTATTAAACACTTTCCAAAATCGAACCATTTATTTTAATAAACTTACCTCAAAGTGTGTATTATAATGGGTATGAAATATATATCATTTTTGCTATAGAATATGTATATTTAAAATTTCTTTGAGAAATAGAAAGAAAAATAATTTTTTAAATGAAACGTTACGTTCTTAAAGTTTGTAATATTCAGAAAGAGTTATAAATAAATTGTTTAAACTGTAAACGTTCATGCAAATAAAAGATGGAAAGAAAACGTAATAAAAAGTTTGACACTAGAATGATATTAGGTATGTATTTTCTACGAAATGCGAATAAATTTCAAAGGCGTGTAAAAGTGTGAAATTATTATGATTAGTCGCAGACGGAAGTGAGTGAAATGAGAAAAAGAGTAAAAGCAGGGCTGAGTATTTTGTACTTTACACATCTAAATTTTTCTCCATAATTTTTTTTAAAACGTTTTTAACTGCTTGTTAACTGATGAATGTTATTAAAACTCGTTTTCTTAACCCATTAGTTTTTTAATCAAATCACTTCCAACTTTTCTTCAATTTACCTTAACTAAATTTTTTCCCTAAATTTGATTATTTTACTATAAATAAATAAACAAATAAATTTGTTTATTTTGCTATAAATAAATAAATGTGTTTATTTTGCTATAAATAAATAAACAAATAAATTTGTTTATTTTGCTATAAATAAATAAATAAATTTGAACAATAATGTCCCCTTAAATTATAATTTTTCAATTCTATTGACTAAAAAGTTAAAAAGAAACCCTTAAGTTAAATTCTATTACCTTCTGATATTGCTAATAAAAAATTACTTTTTCTGCCAGTATGTATTGAGTAAAAATAAAACAATTATCCAGCCCTGAGGAAAAGACAAAATGTGAGTGCATGCCATTTCCGTGAAAGTGATGCAACAGTTGATTATAAATAATTAATTAGTCTATAGAGAGTTAATAGAGAGATATATAAAAAAACAGATTAACATATTAACAAAATAGAAGAAGTAGACATAAATAAAGTGAATTGAGAGCTAAAGTAGTGAAAAAATTCTGTAAAAGTCAGACACAAGTTATAAATATATATTAGACGAGAAAGAGTATAAGAAATAGGATATCTAAAGTGAATAAAGATCGAATCAGAAAAAAGGTGTAGAGAAAGAAATAAAGCGAGCAAAAGAAGTAAGGAGAAATGTGAAAAGAAATTGAAAAGAAAGGAAAAGTCAATGTACCCTACTGCTTTTAGACTGCGATGATGATCGGCCGCATGTCTTGACAAAAGTCCAACCCCTACCAACACAACAATATAAAAGTCAGTTTCACCAATTAAATCCATCCATTATTAGTTTTATATCTTAACAATCAGACAGTATCAAACTTGATTTACAATATTCTTCTTACACAATAATAAAACATTAATACACAAAAAAATTATGTATACTAAAATAAAATCCAAAATCGTCGATTCATCGCTTTGGAATAAAAATAATGATAAGTAATTGAAAAATTTATTTATTTATAAAATTATATTTTTTATTATATTTTCCTTATATTAATAATTTATTTGTAATTAAAGACATAGCACTTGTCATTTAAAATATTAACGTAATTTTCGATTTAAATTACCATTTTTGACTTTTAAATGTAGAGGCATTAAAATAACTTCAAAACTTTCAATATTTTTTTTTTAATTAAAAAGATTTATATAGTTTATTAAATTCTTATAATTTTGTATTAAAAACATTCTTTTAATTTCTTAAATTCTTATAATTTCTTAAATTCTTATAATTTCTCAAATTCTTAATATTTCTTAAATTCTTATAATTCTGTATTAAAAATATTCTTATATAATTTCTTATTAAAAACACTCTTATAATTTTTTATTAAAAATATTAGAACGACACTTCAAATTATTTATTATTTATTTACATATTAGGTACTATGATAATTAAGTTAATAGTTATTATTATTAATTTTATAATTAGCATAATTACTGCCGAACAGTATTCAAATTCAATTACAGGTTGAAATACCCTATCGTCAATAATAATAATAATTATTATTAATTATAACAGTGTTTTCGTTAATAAAGTTTGCTTAAACAGACAGTTTAATTATGCTCCATATAGTTCAACTTAGCTCTATAATATTAAAGTTAAATTTTGTAAAAATTATTAAACAAATAAATAGTAAACAAAAATAAATAGAAAATAAATAAAAAATAAATAGAAAATAAATAGAAAATAAATAGAAAATAAATAGTAAAAAATAAATAAAAAAATATGTTCCTTAAAATAAGTCACGAAGCATTTAATTAACATTTGACCTTAAAGGAATTTTCGATTCAAAATAATGTACCTGACAAGGGCACGCGTTTAATATTCGCATGTTCGCAGAATTTTGAGTTTGATTGACACTTTAATAGTACATTGCATACTTTCATTATATTTTCAAGCTCCACTTTCATTTCCTTGAAAAGGCAGAGGGATATTTTACAGAAAAGCTCATTTTTCAGAAAATAAAACCGGATAGCAAGTTTTTATATTTTGCTCTGATATTTCAACATTTAGAACCTTAAATTCTTACATTTAGACACTCGAGAGTACTTTTTTATTTATGCTCCCAATTTGAAAAGTAGTTTTATCTTTGGAAACTTTTTTTTATCTTTCAAATTGATATACCTTTCCAGTTTCCAGAAATCGAAACTTTCTTCACCCTATAAGTATTTCCGTACCTTCTCTTTATAAAAAAATAGACGAGAATAAAGTTAAATGGGCAGTGAGAAAGAATTTGAAAGAAAGAGTCTTTCAGGACTCATCAACATAAAATTTTCAAAACAGCGGAAAAAGACGAGATGCTGGGATAAGAAGTGTAATTCTTTGTGATTGTGATTCAATCAATGGGGTATTGTAAAGTTCTTTCACTTTTTGTACTCCACAAATTTAAAAATAAAAGGGTATACAACTTGATTGAAATATTTAAATTTTTATGCAACAGTAAAGAAACTATTAATTCGTATTATTTAAATTATCATCAATTGAGTTTTTAATCACGAATATTAATAACACACAAAGTTAACTCCCATAATTTCAACTAAATCAAATTTCATTTGATTCATTAATTAAATTTCATTTGATTCACTAATTATATTTCAATCACTTTTAATTTTCAATTCGTTTTTGATTTCAAATTATCTATTTTAACTCTAATAACAAATTTCTGCCATTATGAAAATCAAGAAAAAGCTCGAGTAACTCAAACTTCAATACATAAATTTCGTTTTTAATAAAACTTTCAATTTTAATTAATTTCAATTTCAACTAATTTCAATTTCAACAAATTACAATTTCAGCTAATTACAATTTAATTCCGACCATCTTCAATTTATCAAAATTTCAATCCATCTAAATTTCTATTATTCGAAACTTTCAATGACCCAAGTTTTAATTTATTCCAATCTCAATCGATCCAAATTGTATGAAATTAATTATAAAATGGCATGAAATTTAATTTACTTGACAATTTAAGATAAATGTGCAAGTTTTTAAAAAAAATTTCTTGATGAATGTTAAATTAATTTGGACTCATTTCGCTTCCTTGTAAAATCTTCTCAAGTTACGAAAGTTCTTTTGAATAATTTAGAACCCTCAATTTTGCCGGAGATTCTCTACCCAATATTGAGAGCATTTCATCTAAATTTTCTCCACTTTCTTAAGAGGCAACCATAACTTTTCAGGATTTATAATCTGTAACAATTTATCTCCCTCGAAAAACCTCAACAGTTTATCTCTCCCCTTTTTCAAAACGGATTAGACGCACTTATTATCCGGATTTATCTTTATTTCTATAATCCGAAAAAAAACTTAAATATCTAGGAACCAAGCGACAGTCACAAGGCCCCCTAGTTTTTCAAATTATTACATAAAATACTCTCTCTACGAGAAAAAAATAAATTAGATTTCAAAGCCTTTTTTACTTCGTATTCGTATTTGTTTTTTTTATTAATGCACTGTAAAAACAAGTGTCTCAATTTAAGATGTTTTGTCCTCATGAGGACAAAAACTTTTGAAACATTTGACATGTTTTTTGACGTTAAAAGGTCAAAAGGTCTTTTTTCAAAAGTGGGTACAAAACATCTTAAATTGAGACACTTGTTTTTACAGTGTGTCATTGTAAAAAGTAAAGACAGGAAATAAGTCTTAATTTAAGTTGCAACATTTTTAAGGCAGACCTTGTTGATTTTCAGATCACATCTTATTTTCATTTACATTGTGGAAAGCATATAGGCAGACCAATCTTATTTTCAAGATAGCATTAATTTCAGATGCATTAGAACACGATTTTCTTTTAACTGTGTTTAATTTCGCAAAATTCATTATGTTAATATTATATTAACTTTATTAACTATGATAGTTAATTTGTGTTTTCAACCTTGAATTTGAAAAAGTGAACTATAGAAGAGAAGTTGAGAAAATGTCTAAAATGGAAGAACTATCAGTTCAGAATAATTAGTCATTCGGATGAAACACAAAGAAAGTTGGAAAAGAAGAACTGGCAAATTAATTAGTCTCACTTTATGTCAGACGAGTAAATAAAAAACGAGATTTTTTGCTTCCTATGGATATAAAATATCCTCTGGGTATAGAAAGCATATGGGTATAAAACATATAGATATAGAGCATGTGGGTATAAAAATTCAATGAGTATAAAATCCTATATGCATTTCTAAAATAAAATAAAATAAAAATACAGATACAACAATCCTATATGGATATAAAAATTCTATATGGATATTAAATCCTAGGAGTATATAAAAACATGCGTATAAAATCACCCGTGTAGAAAAATTTCGTGGCGCTAGCTAGCAGCGCATGGTAATTTTACATAAATCTCGCGCTGCTAGCTAGCGCCACGAAATTTTTCTACTCGGGCATATGCGTGTAGGACATATGGGTATAAAATCATATGTGTGTGCAATTCTATGGGTATAAAATCACATGTGTGTACAAATCTATGGGTATAAAATCATATGTGTGTACAATTCTATTAGTATAAAATCATATGGGTATAAAACATATGGGTATAAAATCCTATGGGTCTAAAATCTTATATGAGTATAACAAATCCTACTATTACAATTCAATTCGAAAATCCTTAAATTAACAAAATTTCAAAAAATATGGTATTTTCATTTTCAAAAATAGTTCAATAAAAACCAAAGTGAAAAATCCTTCAGTATTCCTAGAATGAATTGCGCTAATTCTTTGTTATTTATTCATTCAGAATTTATCCCCAATTTGTTTATTTATTCAAGAATCACATTGATTTGCGAATGAAGCACAATTTATTGAAAAATCATAGAGAATTCTTTTTCTTTTGTTGTTTGATTTCTAAAGGAGTTTAAATTGAGAAAAATAAATGAAAAATGGTGTGTACGTTTTAGGAGATTAGGAAAATGCAAATTAGTGATGAGATAAAGTTGAGGGTAGATTTGTAAATAAGATGGTAAACTGAATGGATTCAGATGGTTACGATATGAAAATGCGAGGGGGTTGAGGCAAGTGGAGTGATTAAACAAAGTGGCGACGGTCATTCAAATATAAGGTGCCAGAGACATGGATATGCAAAACGTGTAGGTGCATATATGTATTAAACACACGTTTCGAGGTGTGCATTTGATGTCGTGGGCGGGTGGTGTTTGCAACGCGGTATCTTTAAGATAACAAGATAGAAACGCCAGGGTTGTATAGTAAGCGTTACAGACCAAGGAGCAATCGATAACTGACCCATATTGTACTCCTCTTTTGCTCTCCACACACATCCTCTCCTATATATCTATCTCTATCTATCTCTCTTTCACTTTCTTTCCCTCTTTCTCTCTTCTATATCTTTCTCTTTCCCTCTTCTGTATCTCTATCTTTCTCTCTTCCATATCTCTATCTCTCTATCTCTCTTTTCTCTATCTCTCTTTTCTCTATCTTTCTTTTTCTCTCTTCTATATCTCTGTCTCTCTTTCTATCTTTTCTCTATCTTTCTCTTTCTCTCTTATCTCTCTCTTCTTCTCTTCAACTCTATCTCATCTTCACTCTTTGTCACTGTTTCTGTCTTTCTCCTTTTCGCTCCTCATTCCAACACACGTGCTTTACACAACACTCAAGTCTCCTTTACTTTTTTTTCAACCTACCTGCTCCCTTTTTCTTCTTTATATCGTTACTTTATTGCATTGGAAGTCAGTGATTGACACCTGGAAATATCCTTCACTTAAATTCACTCTTGTGTCAAATTAAGAGAATTTGTGATTGTAGCTCCGTTCCCCTCCAACGAATTTTGCGAAGCAATTATTTATTTTTATTGATTTTAAGTGTTCTTTTCTTTAATGAAACAACAGAACCAGACAAATTTAATTAAATTTAAACTCAGTGTGTAAAGATTCACTTTTTGTATGCAATGTAATTATTTGTTGATGTAGGATTTTCAGAGAATGTAGTTCAAAGGAATTAATTATTCGCTGCAGTTTCAATTTTAACTTTATGGATTTTTAACCGCTTTTCAATTTTTGGGGTCATTTTCTTCAGTTCGAGATTTGCTTAAATTTTGTCTTCATTCTGCACGTCCATTTTCATTTCAATTCAATTTTAATGTCAATATTGTAGTCAATTTTTGTCTCAATTTTTGTCTCAATTTTTGTCTCAATTTTTTACTCAATTTTTGACTCAATTTTTGACACAATTTTTGACTCAATTTTTGACTCAATTTTTGACTCAATTTTTGTCTCAAGTTTCATCACAATTTTCAATGTTGGTTTCAATTTTTACTGATAATATCTTCCTAGACTCATTTTGACAAGATAACATTTAATTTTTTTGCGAATAAAGTACTTTTCAGTTCGAATTGTTTACTAAAATTTTACCCAACTTTTGTGTAGATTTTACTAAACACTTCTAGTCTTTCTAAATTTGAATTATTGAAAAGTCATACACCAATTAGAATTTGTAAGCATTTTTACTAATGTTGAGTAAAATTCCACTATCTGATTAGTTTCTACTAAACTTTTAGTGAAAGTTTACTAAAAGATAGTAAAAATGCTTACTAAAAGTTGGTAAAAATTCTTACTAAAAGTTAGTAAAAATTCTTACTAAAAGTTAATAAAAATGCTTACTAAAAGTTACTAAAAATGCATACTAAAAGTTAGTCAAAATGCTTACTAAAAGTTGGTAAAAATGCTTACTAAAAGTTAGTAAAAATTCTTACAAATTTAAATTGATGGACGATTTTTCACTAATTCAAATTTAAAGAGCACATTGATGAATAAAATTTTTTTGAACTTTGTATTTAAGGATTCTTTAACTGTTTACACATCAGTTGTAATGAACAGAATAATATATTAATGAAAAAATGAAACTGTCGATTATTATATGTAGTTAAAAGAAATAATAATGTAAATAAAATAATAATAAAAATAAATATTAATGTAATTCATTAATAATGAAGAGATTATTAACAAGGTTTAATTTAAATAAAAGTAAATACATTTTAAAAATTAGAGAAAAAGCTGACAATCCTATTTATTCAGATAAAGACGAACTTTACAAATACATTTATATTGGTGCAAATGGAAAATCAAATGTTTTCCGGTAAACTGTCATTAATATCAATGCAGTTCCGAGAAATACATTCGATCAATCTCAATTCTCTTTAAATTTATTTCCAAGAATAATCGAATCATTGAAATCTCGGAAGTCCTCGTTAAAAGTTAATTTATTCCAAACCATCATAAATTGATTCAATATCTTTCATTCATAAACCCATTAAAACTCAAATAAAAACTAAATCGCTCTAAAATTCCGGGTATAAAGTTTGGAACTCTTTTCACAAATTATCAAGTTTTGCAAAAATGAAGAAGAATTAACAATATCAGGGCCGGTTCTGACAACTAAATCAAAAGCTCGAATTTTCCCCTCAATTTAGAAACGAGAGTTTTGCATTTCTGAACAACTTGTTCAAAACATTGCTTTAATCATTTGGAACAATGGTTGAATAAGATTTAACAATGATTCGATTATTTAATTTACTTTATCGCAATTTTGCGCTTTACTGGTTTTCGTTATTCACCTAATGGGCATATCAAGAAAAGAATGAGAAATTCTTATTATCCACTTCTTCCGGAATCAAAAATCAACTCTAATTTATCTTGAGAACATTTCTGCTGATCTTTCATAAATACCTTTCAAGAAATTCCCGCCTTAAATAGTGCAAAAGAGTGTCAAGCATAAAAATAAATGGTCAAATTCCCTTAAAAAGAAAATTAATATTAATTTCTGTGGCCAATCAAACTGTGTCTCCATCGATTTTGGTGTTCTCGATTTTTATTATAGTTTAATACCCATCTCTTAAAAACTTTTCTACTTAAATTCCAATGGCTTTAGAGATATTAAATCATTGTATTATTCTCTGAATGGTTGAATATCTTCATCCGTTGACTATATACTTTTATATATTTCCTTCCTTTGTATATATATTTCATAAAAGAGGAACTCAGTATCTTATTACACTTCTTTGTTTTCTTAGCAGATAATAACTTAATAATAGAATAATAGTTTTTTTTCGACTCAAGTGTCAGTAGCACCCTAAATGTAATTAAAGCAAAACCGATAGACTTTTATTTCATGAAATATTGATGAAGAAAGAATGAATCAGGGATTATTTATGATATGATTCTGACAACTAAACCAAAAGCTAAAATTTCCCCCCTCAATTCAGAAACGAGCGTTTTGCAAGACTTGAGACCGTTTGAATACAAATTGGTTTCGATTCAACAATCACGTTTCCAAAAATTGCCTCGGTCAAATTCAACCTTTCTCTCTCGTTCAAAAAAACCCACTTATCATGATGATTCGTGTAAAATATTGTTTCGTGTCTTGTCCTAATAATCTTCACCAGAGCACACATTTACCAAAAAGATTTATTATTATCGGAACAATTTTAATAATTGATTTACTCACTGCAAAAAGTTAATTCTGTTACTTAAAGAGTCTCACAACTAAAAATCAGAAATAAATTTTAGAATTATTTCTGCGTTTCGTTTTCTGTTTTTTTATTTATTTTATTTATTTATTATTTTACTTATTATTTTTTATTTCTTTTTATTTATAATGTTTTCATTCTTGTATTTCTTTTCATTTATAAAAATACACATTAAAAAAAATAAAATAAAAATAATGTTTTCATTTTTGTATTTCTTTTTATTTATGTTTTCAGTTTTTATTTATCTTTATTTATAATGTTTAAATTGTTTTATTCCTCTTTATTTATAATGTTTTCATTTTTTATTTATCTTTATAATGTTTTTATTTTTTAGTCCTTTTTATTTATAATGTTTTCATTTATTTATTTCTTCTTATTTAAAATACTTCCATTTGTTTCTTATTTTTTTATTTATTTGTGGTCATTATTATTCATTCCTTTTTTGACTATTTATTCCTTTTATTACTTTTTACAAAGAAATAATAAACAAGTCAAACTTTTGTCAAAAATTGCAAGTTTAAACAAGTTGAACAAAAGGTAAAAAATCCTAAAATTCTATGCGATTCACTTTTGTGAAGGAGTGTCACGAGACGAGAGATTTAAGAAAAAGGAGCATGATTTCTCGACAAAAATTAAGGATTGGAAAAATAAAGTGGAAGAATTTTCTTTGGGTCACGCAAATCGGAAGTGGATTTTCATCGGAGAAATGAGGAAATGCTGAATGTTCACCTCTGAAGCCGATTAAAATCGACGACCTAGATCTACGTGACCGTGAGGTATTCGCCTATTGTAAACAGGCGGATGAAGGCGTTTTTCAAGAGGGCCTCAAGGAGCAGAAGGTTTTCAAGCGAGAACAACTGGAAGGGTGAATATGGTGGCGAACGGTTGCGGTTCATATCTCAGCCATCTCTGTCGAGCTTGGCATCCCGCAGTCGACGAGGACCCTCGAAAATCTAATATTACTTTTTAACCTACATATAAAACACTGCTGAATCCGAATTACAGATTTAATACTTCAGATCGACTATCTCCAATCATTAGAATAAAATTCATTTGAATAATACTCGCATTATACTTTCCATTTGAGTCTTTTTTAAAGACAAAAATTACCCACTTTATAATACGTAATAACAGTGAAAGAGTATTTTTATTTATTTTCTTATTGCTTATTTCTTTTATTTCTTTTGTATTTTTTAAAGCACATAACTGTTTATATTTTGTATTATTTTTCTTATTGCTTATTTCTTTTATTTCTTTTGTATTTTTTAAAGCACATAATTGTTTATATTTTGTATTATTTTTCTTATTGCTCATTACTAATTCACTGATTTTTTTCGTATTTGTTTAAAGCATATATAATTGCTTTTATTTTGTTTAGTTAATTTGTTATAATTGTTTTCATTTTGTTTAATTTGTTATAATTGTTTTTATTTTGTATAATTTGTTATAATTGTTTTTATTTTGTATAATTTGTTATAATTGTTTTATTTACTATCTCTCTTATTGCTTATTTGATTTGTTATTTTCTATTTTTCAAAAGCATGGTTTTTATTATTTATATAATTGTTCGTCGTTAAGTCTTTAAGTTTAAACAACTCGACATAAAAAATATTTGCACGAACCGGAATAATTTGTCTCGAAACATAGTGGTGATTTTCATAGTAACTGGATTTAAATTCAATCACAGAAAATTTCCCCTCAAAATCATCAATAAACGTTATTATTAAAAATCCTTGATAAACATTTTTACAGAAACCTTTCTTCGTGACAAAGTAAAAACCTTTCTTTTCAAACAGCATACATTTCATTTTGTTTCTCAATAATAATCTTCTTTGAATAATCTTTTTAAAATTCTTTTTTGATTTGAAAATGCGAAGATCTTTTTTCGTTTTTAAAATGCAAAACTTTTTGCGTAGACGTTTTTTGATGCACATTTTTTCAGATACAGATACTTTTTTCAGAGGCAGGTATTTTCTTCAGATGCAAGTATTTTTTTCAGATGCATGTATTTTTTCAGATGCAGATATTTTTTCAGATGCAGAAGTTTTTTTATTTCTAAGATACAGAAATTCTTTTTTTCATAAGAGGCATTATTTTTGTTCTCAAAAGCAGAGATTGTCTTTTGCTTCGTTCTCAAAAGCAGAGACCTTTTTTGCTTTCTCAAAAAACAGAAACCTCTTTTGTTCTCCAAGAAGAAAAAAGCTCTTGATTAAAAAAATCCGCAATGGATTTTTTATAATGGAAATAGTTAGAAAAGGGTTTTTCATTGGCTCTATAATAGAAATATATCTGAAAGTTGGAGTAAAAGTTAAAGTAGATTGTTTTTGTCTGAGGAAGTTTATTTCGCAGACTGAGCTATTTTCAGCAAGAAATGTAGAATTAGAATGAGAGTGAGGAAGACACTCGTAAATCGAGTCGTTTCTTAGACAAAACTAGGAGCTCTTGGTCCTTCGAAAATCAACGACTTTTGTTTTACAAGTTGCCTCTCTAGGTGGCGAGAATTTAGGACAAAGCTAGTATTGAATCGCAATCGCAAGCAAGAAAGTATTAATCACCCAAATGCGCAACTTTACAGTCACATCATCCTCCTTCTTTTTCACCTTTCTCATTTACCAAAAAGTACACATTACTTTCAACTTTTCGCCACTCGATCCAAGAAAAACTCGGCTCTTTCTACTTTGCCAAAAAAAGGTAAAAAACCGAAAGAAACAGACGAGAATTTTTCAAACGCAAACTAAGCAACTTTGTTAATTTTTACCAAAAGTTCAAAAAATGTGCTCTTAATTAAAGTTCAAACATTATATTCTATTTACAGATTTTATATTCCAGTTTTTAAACACTTGTATCCCACTTTTTAAACTTTTGTGTACAAATTTTCTTTCACCACATTTCTTTTGATTATTTCATAATAACCATAACATAATTTTGCAACAAAAATAACTCATCGAAAACTTATTTACACTGTTGAAAATTTTGTGTATATTTAACACAAATTTTATGTCCCAGGAGGTCCACTCAAAATTTGTGTTAATTTAACACATTTTTTGTGTT
>WNHD01001827.1:0-13510 GCA_011057455.1 Ganaspis sp. Gsp50 | reverse complement strand
CACAAAGATTAGGTTAATTTAACATAAAAAATGTGTTACATTAACACAAATTTTGAGTGGACCTCCTGGGACATAAAATTTTCAACTGTGTACATACATTTAATTATAATTATAACAAATTTTTGAAAAATAAAATAAAAACAAATAAAATTCACAACAAATAAACTAAATTGTTTTACCAAAAATGCGATGAAAGTGATCCAGTAAATGATTTTTCGAAAAGCAATTTGTTTGATAATATCTAGAGATATGGAAGCATTTGAGTTTCCGATAAAATCAAATGTAGAATCGACGCATAAATTATTACATTCAGATTAAAATTACTCTCTCATTTGTGATTCTCAAATTCAATATAATTTTATTAGTAGGATGAATATAAATACCGAGAACAGATGTGTTTCAATTGAGAATCATATATTCAATTAACATACTGGAATCAAGGATGTAAATAAATAAATAATTGACGTGTTATTTCTGTTGCGTTATTATGTCAAGATAAGCAAATACTTCGATTGAGTAAACAAAATTAATCTCAAACATATAATTCTAGTTCGGTAAATAAAATTTTTGATATTATTAATTATATTTATTATATGTTTATATAGTATATGTTTTCAATGATACCAAAAATTTGGAATTGACATGATCTAAATTTAATATAATTAAAAATAAAATAAGTCTGGTTAAAAAACATTCTGGTTAAAGTACCGAGAATTTTAGTCAACTAAACTACAATTCTAGTTGATTGAACCAGAATTCTAGTTAATATAACCAGAGTTGTAGTAAATTGAACTCAGATCCTATTTCATCTAACTAAACATGGTTAAAAGTACCAAAAGCTTCTCTATGGGAAAAATTGATATATTATCGTTTTTACAAATGGATAATTTTTCTATACTGAAGTTCGTTCCAAAAATTATTATATTGAACATTTATTTAACATTTCGTTTTCTAAAATTTGACAAGATTAATGTTTTTGCCGCCTTTTTAAATTTTTCAAGAAAATGGAAACATTTGTGAATAAAAATGAGAATAGGATATTTAGATGTCAATATTCATGTGATGCTGAATTTCTCATTCTCTTTTTAAGAAAACCTCTTTATGCTCTGTTACGTCTTTTATGTCACGTAAAGCATGCCGCAGTCTTTTTGTATTAAACACCGCTACATGCTTCGTATACATTTTATTTTTGAGTTTTATTCAGGAAGAAGAGTCTATCTTTTACTTGGCTTCGTTCATTAATAAAATATGCTTACATCTTCTAAAAATTGTATACACCGACTCCTTTTGGGGTCACAGAAAAACAATAAATTGTTTACAAGAGTGGAATACAAAACAAAGTGCATGTTTATTGATCAAACGTGAATACTAATTCTTTTATTTTCTATTTCATTTAACAGTTCAGGTCTAGTGTAGATTTCCGTATTTTAAACAAAACAATCTAAATCTTTGTAAGTGACAGAATTTGACGAAAGTAATATCAGTAAATATCAGACATTTGCGAGGACATTTGTTGCAAGCAAGTTTTTAAGAAATTCATTTTTGCAGATAAGACAAAATTTTGACAATTTTTTAAAAGATAATTACAGACTTGCAGAAAATTTGGATTATTATATATACCTTTGTGCTAATTCAGATTTAAAAATATAAGCTTTAATATTTTCGATTTGCAAAGATTAATAAAGATTAAAAACAAAAGAATAACATTCCCTGGAGAAGGAACCGTGCTCTTTATTCTACAGACTTACTTTCAGGTGGCAGAAAAATCATTTCTCAAAAATTGGGTGGAATCTTTATGATGAAATATTCTCTAGAGGTTCGGACTGAAAGAAATTTCCACCTCGAAAAATGTTTCTTGATGTAAAAAAAGTTGATAAGAATGTTAAGAATAATAATCATAATAATGATAACATATATAATTATTTTTGTTGCAATTGACCCGTTTATACTAAATAAGTATAAATAAATAAATAAAATAATAATTAATAAATTAATAGTAAATAAATAAATAAATAAAGAATAATAATAACAATAATAATAACAATAATAATAACAATAATAATAACAATAATAATAACAATAATAATAACAATAATAATAACAATAATACAGAAAAATATTCTCTTTGAATTTAGAATGAATCCTTTTCTTATAAAGAAATAAATTTATGCATAGAATTATTGTCTCAAAGATTGTAGCCCTTTTAAATAATAAAAAATTTTACTGAAAATAAGTTTTTAATGCATAGTGATTAAAATAAATATAAAAAATTGTTCAAAAATTAAGAAACGAGACAAGCAGTATTTCACCAAACTTTGTGAGCTGAGATGTGAACGTATATGCGACATACATGACTTGAATAATGAGACCTGGCCAAAAAGTGCTTTACACGCAAATCTTTCAAATTTCTTTAGAATTCCGCATAACTCTGCAAGGTTATATTTCAAGGACATTTGTTTCCAAGTTAAGGAAATTTGTTTATCATAAAAAGTTGCACTTAATCAAGCTTTTATTCGATTACTTAAAGTAACATTAAAGTAACTTAAAGTAACAAGCTAATTGTAAAAACAATAACTGTGTCAATAATTTAAGAAAATCAGTAATCGTGACAGTAATTTTTTACTGTCAGTTGTGACAGTAAAATTTTTGTGACAGTAATTTTTTACTATCACAACTGACAGTAAAAAATTACTGTCACAATTACTGATTTTCTAAAATTATTTAAAAAATAATTTTATTAAAAAAAATATAAATAGTAAAAAAAAATTACTGTCACAACTGTTATTTGTTTTTTATAAACAACAATTGCGTCAATTCGATAAAAATTCAATAAAAGCAAATTCAATAGAAACAAGTGTTTCAATAATTGCAAAGAAACCATAATTGTTCCAATAATCGCGCAGGAACAACAAATACAGCCAATAATTTTATAAAAACAACTGTGCTAATAATTTTAGAAAAACAATAAACGTCAATTTTGGAGAACCAAAGAATTGCAGACAAACATTAATTGAACCAATAATTTAAAAAAGCAATAATTATAGCAATAAAAAATTTGACAACTCATTGCCCCACTTTCGAAAAAACAAGACATTTGTTGAATTTGACGCTTAATTAATTATTACTCTGACCTTGTTAATTTTGTTGCGGGAATCTCTAAAGGTAAACAAGAAAGTCATAAACACAAAGAAGAGTCGAGAATAGAAAAATAAGACTTTTGTAGTAAAGTGTGTCGACACGAGGGTGAGAAACATTTGTACGATTTTGTCGCACTCGATCCAGCTTCCGCAGACAAGAGTAAAGTACCCTCTCCCTCTCCAATTCTTTTCATTCTTGGGAAGGTTTCCCTTTTATTTTTATAGCCAGACTTTTCTCAACAATAGGCATATTTACAAACAACACATCTCCCTCGTAAATTCAAAAATATGAAGGGATGCTACTTTTACCCTCTCATTGTTTTCACTTAACCGGCGAATTTATTTTCCGATTAAATTAAATGGCAAAGGAAAACAGAATATTGTGACTTTTATGACCTACATAAATAGCGCAAAATCACCATTTAATGAGCAAATAAAATTTCACAAATTGTCGCAGGCAAAATATGCTCTTGTCGTTTCAGATATTCTCAATTATTGTATTTTTATTCTTAATTGGATGTTGATTTATTTTCTTTGTAATTGTATGTAATTTTTTGCTTCTAACCGTATGTAATTGGTTATTTTTAACTGTATCTAATTGTTTGTTTTTAAATGTATCTAATTGTTTGTTTTTAAATGTATCTAATTGTTTGTTTTCAAATGTATCTAATTGTTTGTTTTTAAATGTATATAATTGTTTTTTTAACTGCATATACTTTTTGTTTCTCTCTTGCTTTCTTATAAAAAGAATATTTTTTTACTTTCTTTGCATTTTTACAAACTCCGGGTCAACATTAGATTTTCTTTGCATTTTAACTTCGCTTCTGCACAACTTTTTGCATTCTGATTGTATTATGCTTCTTATTATTAAAAATAAAACAATTTCCCGAACTAGAACATCTTTTCATAAATATTCATTCTTCAGGACTTATTTTATGCACCCGAAAATAAGTTTTTTCTTATTTAAATACTTGTTGTTACTTATTATTGTTTTTTGTTGCTTCTCTTTTTGTTCTTCTATTTTTTGTTCTTCTATTTTTTGTTCTTCTATTTTTTGTTCTTCTATTTTTTGTTCTTCTATTTTTTGCTCTTTTCTTTTTTTTGTTTTTCTCTTTTTTTTTCTTCTCTTTTTTTGTTCTTCTCTTTTTTTGTTCTTCTCTTTTTTTGTTCTTCTCTTTTTTTGTTCTTCTCTTTTTTTGTTTTTCTATTTTTTCTTCTTCTATTTTTTGTTCTTCTATTTTTGTTCTTCTATTTTTTGTTCTTCTATTTTGTTCTTCTATTTTGTTCCTCTTCCATTTTTCTCTCGCTTCTTCATAGAGAAAATTCTTTCTTCTATAGAAGAACATTTTCTCTGTATACAGAGAAAATATTTTATGTATTGCTTCTCTCTATCAATTTTATTGACAAGCTCTCCATTTTAACTAATCGATGAAAAGCCATCAGAAAATTTCCTTATTCCCAGGATAATAATAATTCATTTGCCTTAGGCTCATTAACTACGAAATTTTGATAAGTTTCATCCAACTTTTGGAAATATTTAAAGTCCCTTAGCAGCCTGAAGAAATTTATGAAAATTCTAATTATCAAGAGATTTTAAAACCTAAATTACAAAGGATTCAAAATCACGCTTCTCTCCTCTTTGTAATCATCAACTGGGGCAATAAAATAAGAAAAAGTTCTAGTCGCTTGAAAATTACTACACTTCGTCAAGAGAAAAATTTTCACTTACAGTATTTATTAAACTTTATTACTTTTTCATCGTTTCTGATGCTTTATTTTGCATTCTCTCACATTCTGTACATTTTTATATTCTGTACATATCTTTGTATTCAAGAATCTTTTATATTTAATACAATTCTGCATTTTATGTTTTAAATTTTATTACTGATATTTCATAATACATTTTTAAATTTTGATATTCTTTTGTATTTTATTCTTTTAGATTTCATTATTGTATTTATATTATATTTATATTATATTTATATTATTTTTAAATTATATTTATATTTCAATTTCATGATTTATTTTACTAAATTTCATCATTTTGTATTCTTCTATATTCTATTATCCATAACTTTCTCATTTTCACCTACATTATTGATCTAACTTTTAATAACATTTATTTATAAACATTTTTCACGAAAATGGAGGTAACGCGTGCTTTGTTTAAATTCCACGATTTTACTTTATCCCATTTTAGCGGACACGATATTTTATAATTAATTATCGATCCCTCGCGGTATCAATTTTCAATATTCAATAGTAGTTCATTGAAGCAGAAAGTTATATAGAAACTGTATGCAAAGTTATCAGATCAAGTTTCAGTAGTAGCAAACCAAGAAAAGTGTCTGCTTTACTGTATCACACCTCCCTCTTTTGCAACTTTTTGCAACGTAAGTTCAACTTGTGGCTCAACTCCATAAACCGTAAGTGACTTTTTCCAATATCACATTTGACATTCAGAGTCGCAGTTGCAACGAGTCGAGCCAACTCGAGTTACAGCTGATTATACCCCGAGCTGAAAGCATAGATGGAAAATACTCCAAATTCAAAAATTTCCTCCCTTTCTCCTTTTTTAATCTTTTTCTTAAATTTACCCACTAGACTGCAAGATCTCCAAGTACATAAGCTTCTCAATGTGACTAGGAAAAGGATGATGAAAAACGAGCACGGAAAAGCGTTAAAATTGGTCAATTGTAGAAATTCCAAAAGCTTCAGACTTTTGGAATTTAGACATCGGATTTATTTTTATACGAAAACTGGACGTAATTTTAAAATAAAATTTTGGATGTTAGTTAAGCTAGAGGCTAATTTAAAAATCTATGATATTTGCTGCATTTTGGTAATGCAGTAGTTGATTGGATTAATTTTGCTTCCTCTCAAATAAAAATTTTTGAGCACCTTTTTTTCTTTAATGGCTTTTCCACAAAATTTTTTCTCTAATAAAAATTTTAACTCGTGACTGAAAAATTCAGATTCCTAGCATCGAGACGAATCGATTGATTTATGTAAAGTGTATATTTTACCAAGAATTGAAGGAGTGAATGAAAATTATTCATACTTTTTGACAATCAAAATACTATTTAATAATATAACTATTTAAAAATTTGCATGTTTTAATGACACTTTTTGTTGACAACATTTTCTTTATTAAAAAATGAATCGATTGGTCTATATAAAGAACATATTTTACAAAGAATTGATAGAGTTAATGACAATGTTTTCTGAATTTTTTAATTTAAAATGTAATTTGTTATCAAACTTTTAAAATCATCATTTTTTGTGATTGTTCTTTAAAACAATGCTTCACTATGAGGAAGCAAAACAAATAATAAATAAACAATAAATAATTATTTATCAGTAAAAAATAAATCAATTAACGAACATAAAATGTTTATATTACTAGAAATTGAAGAAAAAAATTATTAATTTTCAACTAATTTTTGAATTATATAATAATCATAAAGTAACATAAATAAAATTAGATTTCTTATTATGACTTTTAAGATTATCATTGTTCAATAATAGTTTCTTCTCAAAAGCTGTCCAAAGTAGCTTTTTGCAAAAACAAAAATTGTTCTCTATGAGGAAGCAAATTGTTCATGAAATGAGAATAATTTTTCACTTGTTTTTTGCTTGTGGGATTTGAAAAAGAGTTATTCATGTTTCGAGCGGTCTTCGCGGTAGCACAGCTCTGATGAAACTGCGCTCTCTAACGCGTGGGCCCGGCTTTTAAACGATACGGCGTCAGGAGAGCACTAGCTGCTGCGTGGGGACGTGCGCTGATTGGTAGGGGCGTTCCTCGTCCGTCTACGCCCTAACCAGAGGCTCTCTTGCGTTGGAAAACTCTCCCAACTTTCGTTACCTTCTCTCCCACCACTTATCCCTCCTTTTTTGCATCTAGAACGTTTAGCAGGCTTTCCAGAATACAATTAACTATTTAACACATACCACTAACTTTCGACCTTTCTAGTTTCACAACTGCATCATTTTAAAAATTCATTTTTCCAACGCATACAAGTCCTTTTCGTATTTTATTTTCTTTCCATCCCCCTAATAATTCCCAAAACGAATTTTTAGACGAAAGAAGATATTCTTTTTTGCAAAAGGACTCTTCTCTATTGAAAAAATACATAATAATCTCTTTATATTTTGTTTTCTTAATATTTGTCTTGAATTTTTTAACATTTCTCTTGGACCAATTGTGTGTCACAATCGATTGTGTATCACAATCAATTGTGAGTGGACAATAGTACAATTAAATGCGAGAAGGAAAGAAAATATTTGATAAACATGAAATTTTATTTGTAGATAATTAACAGAGATTATCAACTTGCCCGGAGAGAACACGCGACCATGATTAATAGCTCGTGCTTTTGCGGAAGCGGATAAATTCAATTTCACGGCGTACTTGCACTATGGAAGATACATAATCACAATTACGTGTGTGAGATGGTTATCGCGTGCAAGACGAGTGGAATACATCACTTGAACGCCAAATCTTTATGTGGTCCGCATATTATGTTACGGGGAAATTATCCCCTGGTGAAATGCATTTCCGAACACATTTTCACCACCATTTCAGGAGCGCATGTCTTCCGTTTTCCCAAAGGAACTGCAGAATGCACAAAGATATCGACCGCCCTCCACACGGTGTGGAATCGCAACTTATAACACTGCACGCGAGGAATCCGAGAAGTCAGAGAAACTATTTTTATTGTTCTCCCCCAGGTACCGAGTCCAAAATAAATTAGGCATTACGCTAATTACGAGTGCATTAATAGCGGTAAAAATAAAACTTGACGGTTATTATTATTTTTCGCAAGAGAATTTTCTGAATAGAATTTGAGGCAAATTGTTAGATAATACTTTTTTTAGAAACATTCAAATATGGTTATAGAAAAAAATCTTTGGCTTTTTGGTTTAAAGCTTTCTCAAAATGAAATAATAATGAATAATATAAATGAATAATAATGAAGATAATTTTAAAAGTAAAATTATGATCTGAAACAAAATTGCTGTTTAATACTTTCTAAAAAGATTCGCAAGAATCGTGACAAAAAATATATAAGCATAAATAAAAAAGATGTAGGTATATGATTAATGTAGTATTTAATGTAATATTTAATGTATACATAGAAAAAAGAAAGTCTTAAACAAAAGAAAGTAAAAAAAGTCTTCACACAATCAGTTAATTTTGTGGCTTAAAATAAGACTAAGTCGTTTTTTGGACTTAAAATAAATCCAAATTGACACTCATGTAAACGGTTCCAGACAAAAAATGGGCTGAAAACAATACTTTTTTTCAGTGTAATATTTAATGTAATATTTAATGTATATTTAATGTAATGTTTAATGTATAATGTATACTATTTAATGTAATGTTTAATGTATACTATTTAATGTAATGTTTAATGTATACTATTTAATGTAATGATTAACGTATACTATTTAATGTAATATTTAATGTATACTGTTTAATGTAATATTTAATGTATACTATTTAATGTAATATTTAATGTATAATTTTAAATGTATTTTTTTTAATATTTCACAAAATAAAACCTTCCCTATAATGACGAATCTCTTTATGGAAATGGTAGAAAAGAAAATGCGGTATAAGTGTAATTCAACAAGCAGCTTTTTAAAATTATTGACTGTAAAAAAAGCTTTAAAAATAAAACTACTTAACTGACACGTTTGCACTCGTGTAGTCTCTTTACTCGAGTCTATTAATTTATATTCATGCAGTCCGTTTATGAAAGGCACGAAAAGCTACTGAATATGCATGTAAATACATAGCCAAACGTAGAATGTGCGTTTTTATTTTCTCTGCAAAAAAATCCCACATTGAAAGAATGAAAGCAACCATTTAGAGCTTGAAAATTTACTGGACCACTTTACTATACAGATCTCACGAATCTTTTTTAATTTTAAAAAAGAATAAAGCTAAACTTGAATTCCGTCCAAATTATGAAATTATATCTCTGTTGTCCTAGAGAAAAATTTATCATCGCAATTACCTTATTTAAAGTATTATTACTATTATTAACTAATATATTTAATATTAATGTTATCAATGTCAATTAATCTATTTTTTACAATTTCTGTTATTTATTTTATTGTTGTTGTTGTTATTATTATTATTATTATTACTATTATTATTATTATTATTATTATTATTATTATTATTATTATTTTATCATTATTGTTATTATTATTATTCTGTCATACATTTTTAAAAAGTCACTATCTGCAAAAGGTAGATAGTGACTTTTTAAAAATTTACGGCAGTATTATTGTTGTTTTTGTTGTTATTTTATTATTATTATTTTATCATTATTGTTCTTATTATTATTCTGTGATACATTTTTAAAAAGTCACTATCTGCAAAAGGTAGATAGTGACTTTTTTTTTATTATTATTAGTATTTAAACAAATTTTTTATTTTTTAAACATCTATTTACTTATGCATATATTTTTTTAGATTTACGTTTTTAAAAAAAATATATTTAGTTTTGATCCATGAATTTATGTGCATAAATATGTGATACAATGGGAATGGAAAGGGTGTAACAAATAAATCTCTTAGCTGGCATGGACAGTAATAGTCAGCCATCAAGCTGGAAACGATAGGTCCAACTCGCTTAATCAGTATAATCAATGAGGACCATATGATGCTGTGAAGGTTATTTTACCAACCAATAATCTGTCTTTTCGGCGAATTAATGTCATTGACTAATATGCTGTTAAATTATTCACTTAAATGTAATCATTGCATTAAGGAAATCGATAATCAAGATATTTGTGTTTACAACACGAACACTGCAATTTCATCTAAAATGAAAGTGATGTTTTAAAATTATTTTCCAATCAACTTGTGAAAAATAAATAAATTAATTAAATATAATTCACATCCTTTAAAGAATTCAAAAAGAAGATAGTTTTACTTATTGCTTATACAAGATGCTTATTGCTTATTTTACAAGAGATGTAAAATTACGCTTTAACGCGATAAGAATATTTAAAATTATGTTTTGAATGGAAAAAGAAAATAGTTTTTGAAAATTTGAAAGGATATTGAAATCAAAAATCATTTTTCAAAAGGAAATGGCATATAGTCGTTTTTAAAAAAGAACACCACAAACCTATTCTTTGAAGTATACAAAAACTGTGAAAGTATTTTTGAAAAGAATATGGAAAAGATAGTTAAGAGACGATTCTTTTGAAAGAAGATTACGAAACAATTTTTTCCTGAAATGATATGGAAATTATAAAAAAATTCTTTCAGAGAAAGCTTTTTTGAAAAGATAGATGCATCTTATTTCACGTGAATTTAATTTTTTTTCTCAAGAAATAAGGAGACTACGGTTAGAATAGATGTTTTGAGGAAGAGGCCAAAAAGAAGAAATATTGTTTTCAATGCTGAGATTCTTTACCAGTAGCAAAAGGAGTGGAAAATTCATTTAAAAAATTACATTCTTATCTCATTATTGATATAATAAAAATACTTTTTTGCAGTACTTTTTAACCCTTTTTTGTAAGAATATAAAAAAGATAGCGTAATAAAAAAGAAAATGGGTCCACCCTAGCGCAAATTTTTTTCACAGTTTTCAATTTTTTAAACAATAAAAAAGATACATTTACAAATAAAAATTAAAATAAGATTGCAAAATAGAATGCTGAAGGGCAAATAATTTACAATGAAAACATTTTATGAGTATTCTCTTTTGGTAATAAATTTTGAAATAGTAGTTCATTTTACTCTCTCTCTCTCTTTCATAAGTAGTAATATTTCACAGAATATCGTACTTGAATGCAGAAGCCGGTATTATTTGCAAACACAAAAAAACATGTACATTTCAACTAGAGAGCTTACAGCTGGCATTTGTTTGTTACAAAAAAATTCTCGAATCAGGCAGTTTTGAAACTCAAAAAGTTAATTATATTACGTCTCTGGATTATTAACTTTGCTACTAAAAACCGAGTGTCAAATTGAATTTTCAGAGAAACTATTTACTCAAATTCGCTTCGTTTATACAAAATGAAAGTTCGTTTTTCCTTTGAAAAATTATTTTCCATTTTGCTAATAAAATGAAAAAGCTTTTTGAATCCATTTTGTTATGAGAATTTGTATCTTTTTTCAAACAATCCAAAGAGTAATTGTTGAAACCAAAGAACTTCAAATCTAAAATTATAATTATTAATTATTAAATCTCTGTTATATTTCTATTAAATTATTTTCTATTATATCTCTATTAAATTAATTTCTATTATACCTCTATTAAATTCATTTCCATTATATCTCTATTAAATTAATTTCCATTATATCTCTATTAGATTCCTTTATACATCTCATCTAAATAGTATTTTTCTTTTTAATAACAAAATCTGTCATGCATTTTTTTCATCACGTAATTTTGAGAAAGCAATTTTTGAGAAAGCAAAAATAATAGTAACACTGAAAGAAATTTACTCTCTAAATCTGAATAAGTGAAACCTACTTATTTTTAAGTCAAAAGTCTTCCACTTATTTCAATAAGTGAAATTTTCACTTATTTTTGAGTGAAATCTCACTTATTTTTGAGTTAAATCTCACTTATTACATTCTCATCAAAAATGAGACTGTATTCATTTTTGAGTTAAATCCCACTTATTTTTGAGTTAAATCTCACTTATTTTCGTGTCAAATTTCATTTATTTGTAAGTGGTGGAAGTCTTTTGACTTAAAAATAAGTTGCTTATTCAGATTTAGAGAGTGAATATAAAAATCTTCAAATATAAATTGCTGCTTTCATAAACACTTAATGCTTACTATGGCTTAGTATATTCATTATATTAAAAACAGCAAAAATAAATAAAAATCAAAATATTGAAAAATACATTACTAATTTAAAAATTAGCTTGTTTTAAATATTCGCCTCTTTCACATGTACTAAATTTTATAATTACAGATATTAATTTTCACCCCTGAATTCTTACTCGCCTTGGAAATGCTTCACCACTCTCATATACTTATTAGAAAACTATTTAACGAATTTCTCGGGATGAATAGCTGTTGAGTAAAGTTTGACTAAAGACGATTGGTTTTGTTTCTAAATAAGATGAAGAGACGAGGAAAGCTGACAGAATGGGAAGCAAACTTTCTCACGGGAATCCATATGAATTATAGAAGGTAAGTCGCAATACGTTAAAACTGTCGGCAACCACCCACAAGTAATAAAGCATTGTACTCGCTTAGTTGGCAATAAAGGCTTTGCGTGCTGCGTATCGTAAATCCATCACTAAAATTCACTACTCTCTTTTAGAGAGACTAAGATCTAAATAATTTGGCAGCCATAAAAATAGTCAATGCCCAACATAAGTGCCTGGTGGCCTACATTTCTCGATAGGTCATAACTTCTTGATCCTTTGTTCACGACACTCATCGTGAACCTCAGTTAGAAAGCTAATATGTGTGAGGGTCGACATAGATTTCAAGAGGGGCGAACTGAAGAAGATCCTAGCGTGCACGTACCACGTATCGTGCCAACTTGTAAACCCCTAAACTCCCTTTTTTCTGACCCAGCGGATTAGGGTGTTTGAACAAACGCCTCGTTAAAACTTCCAAGATTAACCAACTTCTTTGCTTAGCTGTTTCGAATCGATTTATAACGCTAAATCACGATTTAGAAATAAAACTTCAAAATATTCGACAAGATTTTTTGTAACTTTCGCAACATCGATTTTTATATATAAAAATTTTATATAAAAATAAAATTTTTATATATAAAAATTCTTTTTTTATATATAAAAATTCTTTTTTTATATATAAAAATTCTTTTTTTATATAAAAGAAAATAGATGACTTTCTGTTTCTTTTCTTTAATTCAAATCTTTTTTTGTTACTTTCTTTTTTATCAACTACTATAGAACATTTGATTGGATCTGGCACTAGATTTTTACATGAAAATTGGAGTTAGTAAACCGAGAATGTAAAAGTCGTAGTGTAAAAATAGAAGTTGATGATAACAAAACGGAACACGTATAAAAGTAATTTTGAAAACAAACCATTTTCTACGCTGAGAAAAATAGTGAATGCGCATTTAGTAAAATTAACTAAAGAAACTGGTAGAATCAACCATCTGTGTGTTATATCTTAACAAAGGCACTATTAAAAGTATGGAAAAACTATGAACTATGAAAACTATGAAAATATGTATTCTAATTTTAAGGATATATTCTTGGCGCGTATTTAAGAATATTTTCAATGCAATTTATTCTTAAATTTAGAATTAAGGTCATGTCCAAGAACTCGGTCGATAAGTTAGGAATCTACGTTAATTTTTATTTTTTCCTGAAGTTTCTTTTTAGAAATAATAATAAGTCAGACA
>WNHD01001826.1:0-17253 GCA_011057455.1 Ganaspis sp. Gsp50 | reverse complement strand
TTTTTCATTTTGCTTTTCGAATTTTCTTTTACAATTTTCTTTTTCAATTTGCTTTTTCATTTTGCTTTTCCAATTTTCTTTTACAATTTTCTTTTTCAATTTGCTTTTTCAATTTGCTTTTCCAATTTTCTTTTACAATTTTCTTTTTCAATTTGCTTTTTCATTTTGCTTTTTCAATTTTCTTTTACAATTTTCTTTTTCAATTTGCTTTTTCATTTTGCTTTTTCAATCTTCTTTTACAATTTTCTTTTACAATTTTCTTTTTTAATTTGCTTTTTCATTTTGCTTTTCGAATTTTCTTTTACAATTTTCTTTTTCAATTTGCTTTTTCATTTTGCTTTTCGAATTTTCTTTTACAATTTTCTTTTTCAATTTGCTTTTTCATTTTGCTTTTCCAATTTTCTATTACAATTTTCTTTTTAAATTTGCTTTTTCAATTTGCTTTTTCAATTTGCTTTTCGTTTAAAACTAAATTTTCAAAACTTCCTAATATTCGAAATTCCCCACTTGCAAATTAGGTTTATTAAAAATCTGCAAATTCATATTTTTTTTTAAATTGAGTTTAGAAACCAGATTTCCAAACTGAATTTTTCAAACTAGAATTTCTTAACAAAAAATTTTTAAATGAAATGTCAAATCCAGATTTCAAATCCAATTTTTAAAAAATTGAATTAGCGAATTTAAATTTTAGAAAGTAAATTTCGATTCGGAATTTCAAACGCGAATTTGCAAAAGGCACATTTTGATGCAAAATTCTATTAAAAATTGTACATTTCAGAAGCTTCAGGATTTTTGTTTAAATTTAAATTGAGTGTCTGACTGCTGGTTGATTTTTCTACTTGCATGTGAAAAGCCTCAAGGCTTGCTGGTAAAAAGGTGATATGCATTATAAAAAGACTGTTAAT
Organism: Ganaspis sp. Gsp50; assembly: GCA_011057455.1. NCBI lineage: Eukaryota > Metazoa > Arthropoda > Insecta > Hymenoptera > Figitidae > Ganaspis > Ganaspis sp. Gsp50. The sequence goes on along the minus strand of WNHD01001826.1, from coordinate 16,348 downwards.
TAAAATTTTGCTTGTTTAAATAAATATAAATATTTATTAGTATTGTGTATCGCAAACATTCAGAAACGTATAACTCGAGATATTTGCATATTCCGCCTATTCTCTCGTTTTTAATTTTTTGATCAAATATTCGAAATTTGAAGATTTCAACTTTGAAAAAGCGAATGAATTTAATTTCCATGAAGAATTACTTTTCCTTTCTTTCTTCTTTAAAAAAAGTGAGTCTTTACAAAAACCCACACAAGTTTCTGAAATTGATATGCCTGACTAATGGTTGACTTTTCTACTTCAGTAGGACTTTTGTTCATAAAATTCATTGTGTTTTATTAAAGCGAGAGAATGAGTTTAAAAAACATAATTCACATTGTTTTTATACATTTTTATGCTTTGTCGAGTTTTTATACATTTTGTAATTTTATTATGAGTTTTGTCATATTATTATATTTCATGAGTTTAATAATAGTCGGTAAAGTTTTTTCATATTTTCTCATATTTTTCAAATTTTTTAAAAAGTTGCTTTTATACATCAGTGTTTTGAGATATTGGTGATAAACGTATACATTCATAGATATATCTAACTAATTTGCATATATTTTATTTTATTTTCAACGCCACTTTATTTAGAAAGAACTTTTACGATTTTAAAATTTAAAGCAATTTTTTACGTTTGATATCAGAGAGATATAATTCTTATTTTATAATGTATTGAAAATAACAATTGAAGCTAAATAGTACCTATGTTACAACAAAAATTTTTAAATCATATATAATAAGATTATAATTATAATTATAATTATATAATAATCATATTGTCTTTCCGCAATCCTTTTAGCAATAAAATGATATAAAATAGTAAAAAATCAATATTTTCAAGGTCTCTTTGAAATTCCGCCAATCTTTTTAGATGCAAAAAAGCCCCACGGTTGAAAACCACTAAAAGTCTTAAACATCTCGAAGATATTTTAAGCATTTTAATCTTATTTTAAAAATTGAATTTCAAGAAAATTGCATTTTTGATTTTACTCAACAAGAATCGATGTAATAAATTGGAAAATCAATATTTTTAAGTTCTCCGTGAAATTACGTCAAGCTTTTAAGATGCAAAAAAGCTCCACGGTTTGCAGCCATTAAAAGTTCTAACCATTTCGATATTATTTTACGCACTTTAAAGAAATTTCAAAACTTGAATTTCAACAAAATTGGATTTTTGAATTTTTTCGATCAGAATTGTTGTAATAAATTGAAAAATCCATTTTTTCAAGGTTTCTGTAAATTCCCAAAAAGCTTTTTAGATGCGAAAGAGCTCCACAGTGTGAAAAAATCCTAACCATCTTCGAGATTTTTTGCGCTGTATATATTGTTTGGTGCTTTAAAAATATTTTATTATATATTTTAGTATGTTAATACTAATTTCGTGATTATATATAATAACTGTTTTTTATCATTCGAATAAAAAATTAAAGAAATAATTATAATAAAATGATTTTCTTAATTATTATCCAAATTATTATCTACTGTTCATTTAGTTTAATAATTTAATCAATTTCTCTATGACAATGAAACATTGTGTAATATTAAAATTAATCGCAATACATCATCATTGTATTCTTTTCTTATAATATTTGTAAGCAATTTGTGAGCACGATTCTCTAAATACGAACCGTATTATTAAGTTCAGAAAGAATTAAAAAAAACCCGCATAAAAAAACTACTACGAGTCTGACTACAAAACGCTTTTTCTACTTTAGCTAACGCTTAAGTGGAAAAATCAAGATATGTCTCACCGCAAAATACTGTTTCTACTGGGACCGTCGGTAAAATAAAAATAACGTGCTTTACCGTGATGTACATTTTCCTCTTCATGTTTCTGCTTTCTGTAAATTTCCCAACTATTTTCCTTAACTTTATCTCGGAAGTATAACTTTTATGTTCCTCTTGCCCACTAATACATATTTTTACGTATTTTCTGCTAATGCTGTTTAATCTTCGTAAATTTCTCAAGAAATTCTCATTGTATCAGAATGAAAACAAAAACAGGAGAAAAAGAGAATGAAACAGGAAAACGGGAGACAGTATAGTGAATTGTAATTAATAAATAGTCAGAAACTGCGAGTATAAGTTTTTGAAAAAAAAATGAAGTACAAGAAACAATTTTTTCGACAAATAAAATTAAAAGTAAAATCATAATGATAGTATACTTTCATTATTTATTTATTATAATTATTTATTTTTAATTTATTATAATTTATTGCTTCTTAAATAGGGAAGAAGAAATAAATTGCAAGATTCATTATCAAATTAAATGGAAATAATTTGACAAATTTAAAACATAATTTAACTTTAAAACATAATTTAACTAATTTAAAAAATAGTTTAAGAAATTGAAAACATATTTATTTAACAAATTGAAAAAATAATTTAACAACTTTGGAACAAATTAATTTAACAACTTTGGAACAAATCAATTTAACAAATTTAATAAATAATTTTTGGCAATTTTTTAAATTTTATCTTGTTGACGAAAAATAGTCAAAAATATGCAGTGTAGGGTAATAAATTGATGTGGACCTTATGTTCAAAAGGCTTAATGTTGTTGAAACAAATGCAAAAGTTTGTTCATTGTGCCACGGTTGTCGAACATTTTGCGGTTCATCAGTTTCAACGAACATCGAACATTCTTCTCCGAATGTTCTTTTTCTCTACTTTTTGTTTTTATCTTCGCGAAAGTACGCAAAGCGAAAAAGATTTATCGAATCTAAACCACCTGGCAACTGGTTTTAAATTCTCCGATCCCAAAAGCTTCAATATATGACTCACGGGACCTGTGCCTATATAAAAGTAGAGAATGTATCACTACATTTCGTAAACGCGTATACGACACATTTTCTTATGCATTTTTTGTCCTCTTTTTATCATTATTATTATTATTTTTCTTTTATCGACGGGAATCCAACGACTCGGAATCAGAGTGATACAGAACCTCATACTTTTTTCCACTCCATTTGCTGCTGACATAATTTTTTCTGCTTTTAATTTAGAACCAGCGTTTAATGAACTTTTTCACATTTTTAATTATTAATGCTTTTACAATGTTTTTTTTGTTCAGAAAATTTGGAAAATGTTTCAGAGATTTTGGTTTAACATTTTTTAATAAATATCGAGATTGTTTTACAATCTGCTTTAGCTTTTTCGCTTCGATAATAAACAAATTTCTCTTTTAAATAATTTTAATGAATTTTTATGTATTGCTCTCTCAGGGAGAAAGTATGTTTTTATAGTTTAGTTTCTTCTGCTCGGAAATTAAACATTTTTTGTTTTTAAAAAGCGCACTGTTTGTTGGCATTTTATTCTCGTGTACTTTTCATTTTTTATTATTCTCAATTTTTTAAACATCAAAATTTTCATTTCACTATTTTCATTTTTTACTATTTTGGGTTTTTGTCTTTTTATTGTTGTTTTGTATTTTTGTTTACACTTCTGTTACTACATTTGGCCCCTACATTTATTAGTACGTTTGTTAGAATGTTTGCTGATACTTTTTGTATTCCATTTTTTATTTTCTACCTTTTGTTTTCCACTTTTTATTTTCCACTTTTTATTTTTTATTCAACAAAACGTTTAACTCCATTCGGTTTTTTCTAGTTTTCGGTTTAAAGTTGTCAGTGAATGATTTGTCGATAAAAGCACTTGTTCTCTTTTTAAAAATGTTTCTCTTTGATTACATAAAATTTTCTTTTGAAAAACGAAATTTTTTTGCTGGCTTTGCGAACCTTAAAAACTCGAGTTTTTTTTAATTCAAAGAAAAATATTTTTAAATGTTTGCATTAGTTTTTTTTCTCACTCGTTTATAATCGTCCAGGCGTAGCTAAAATCCAGATTATCACCTTTATTCTTTCGGTTTTTCGTGTGTAATTAAAATATGCATAATTCTACAAAAATTAAAATTATTTTTTATTACCTTCAGTAAACATGATTTTGTACTCGAGTTTTTAAAGGAAAAGACATTGTTAGTTTACGAGATAATAATTCGCAGATGTCACATTTTTGTAACACAATTTTCTTTCTGCAACTTTTTTAAAATCTTAAAGCATATTATCTGATTGTTACTTACATTGTTAATATAATTAAATTAATTAAAATTTTAGAATTAAAGTTTAATTTATTGTAAATTAAAATTTAAGAATTGAAATTTCGTTTATTGTAAATTAAAATTTAAGAATTAAAATTTAGTTTATTGTAAATTAAAATTTAAGAATTAAAATTTAGTTTATTGTAAATTAAAATTTAAGAATTAAAATTTAGTTTGTAATTTGAATTTAATCAAAAATAATTTTTTTAAGGAAGAACGTTTATTTATTTAGATCTCTCTTTTTTTTGCTGCGTTTGTCTGACTGTGACAGCTTTTTCTACTGTCTGGTTTTAAATTCTTAATATTAATCGATTTAAAATCAGAACCAAGGTAAAAGATAGAATAAAATTTCGATTTTGCAAGGAAGCGATTAACGTTACTTAAATTTAGAATTTAAATATTTAAAATGTTGTGCAACATGTGCAATAAGAAAAATCTACAGCACGTTTTCCAATTTCAATTGGAGCAAGAATTTTGGTAAAAGAGGTCAAGAAGGATCTTTGATAAATATTCTAAAACTTCTTTTAATATGTTTGAGACCAGAAATAACGTATTATACAAATATTTAAATTAGCCTCTTGGATTATTTATTAAAAAATGTGTTGAACATTCAAATTTTAGAATTTTGACTTAATATGTACATATTTGTACTTTGTGCGCGTTTTATCGAAATAACGGGATTATTTTTTTAAAAATTTAAAGAATTAAAGAGTAGTATCTAGAAATGTACTGCATTATACCACCACACGTACTTTCCACTTTTCACTCGAGCGTGAATTTTTTAGAAATGGGTCAAAAAATATTTTCCAAAATACCGAGAAAGGAAATTTTTAATTTTAATGTATTAAAAAATGTACTATAGATATGTGTAGTATAAATGGGTATAACGCATCTTAAATGACGTATATAATAAAATAATGTATCGTGTAGTAAAAAAATTAAATGATCTTACATTGTTTAATTAATATTTTATAATTTATAATAATTATAAATATTTATTGGATAATTTACCATAAAATTAGAGTTTAAAGTAAAAAATAAAATACTATAGATTCTTTCAATTTCGACTATTTGTTATTTATTGATTATTGGACGTTAGAAAAAATAATTATGACAAATTTAATTAAAATATTAATGTAGGATTTTTATTTACGCATAGGAAGGCAAGCAGTAAAGCCTTAAGTTTCGTCAGACGTTTGTCTGCTTTTTTTCTAGTTGACTTATTTTACAAGCCTTAGGGGAATTATATTTTTGAACGCTTCTCTTATAAAACAATGTTTAAAAATAGATATATATAAAATCCCAGTTCAAATATCCCAATGCTTATAATTCGCAATTTAATAATAAAATATTTATTGGTTTAATAATATTTAATAATATTTGATATTTAATAGATGTTTTTAATGTCGACAAAGACAAATATAATATATTATTTATATATTTAGGAGAGCAAATTAAGAAACGATGGAATTATATAGTATATTATATATTTCCAATTAAAGTCTCCAAATGAAAAAAGCAATAAACCAAGAATTTGACAAAAACAACAAATGTTGAAATAAACCATGAAATATAATCGAAAAAATAAGGCTGTATAGAAATAAAAATAAGTGTAGAAATTAAAGAAGAAATGGACGAAAAAATAAACGAAGAAAAAGACAAAGAAATGTATGGAGAAGTAGGTGAAGAAATAGATGAAGAAATTTTGGAAAATTTAATAATTAGAGTATAAAACTCGAATCTTTACGTCATGATTTATGATGCTAATTCTTTTATACTTAAAAATGATGAAGTATTGAAAATCCTTCGCCGGAAGTGATCACGAATTTTGATAAACCAAATTAAAAATAAATGAATTAGTGTACAAAGAGTCAGATGAGGAAATGTAGGAATAAATGAAAAAGAAAGAACCAATAGAAGAAGTGTATAAGAAATGTAGAAATGTAACAAGCAAAAAGATAAATGAATGAATAGTATTAAGAATAAATAAAGAAATAGAAGAAAGAACAAAAGAAGAAACAAAAGAAGAAACAAAGAAAGGACCAAAAAAAGAAACAAAAGAGAAAACAAAGGAAGAAACAAAAGAAGGAACAAAAGAAGAAACAAAAAAAAACAAAAGGAGAAACAAAAGAAAGAACAAAAGAAGAAACAAAGGAAGGAAAAAAGAAGAAAAAAAAGAAAAAACAAAGGAAGAAATAAAAGAAGAAACAAAGGAAGAAATAAAAGAAGAAACAAAGGAAGGAAAAAAGAAGAAACAAAAGAAGAAACAAAAGAAGGAACAAAAGAAGGAACAAAAGAAGAGACAAAGGAAGGAAAAAAGAAGAAAAAAAAGAAGAAACAAAGGAAGAAATAAAAGAAGAAACAAAGGAAGGAAAAAAGAAGAAACAAAGAAGAAACAAAAGAAGAAACAAAAGAAGGAACAAAAGAAGAGACAAAGGAAGAAAAAAAGAAGAAACAAAAGAAGAAAAAAAGAAAAAAACAAAGGAAGAAACAAAAGGAGGAACAAAAGAAGAAACAAAGGAAGGAAAAAAGAAGAAAACAAAGAAAAAAACAAAGGAAGAAACAAAAGAAGGAACAAAAGAAGAAACAAAGGAAGAAACAAAAGAAGGAACAAAAGAAGAAACAAAGAAATAAACAAAGGAAGAAACAAAAGAAGGAACAAAAGAAGCAACAAAAGAAGAGAAAAAAGAAGGAACTATAAAGAAACAAAAGCAAAAACAAAAGAAGGAACAAAAAAAGAAACAAAAGAAGAAACAAAAAAAGAAACAAAGGAAATAACAAAAGAAGTAACAAAAGAAGAAGAATAAATGAAACAAGAAGGAACATAGAAAGGAACAAAAGAAGAAACAAAAGAAGAGTCAAAAGAAGAAACAAAGGAAATAATAAAAGAAGAAATAAAAGAAGGGACAAAAGAAGAAACAAGGGAAATAACAAAAGAATAAACAGAAGAAGAAGGAAAGGAAATAACAAAAGAAGAAACAAAAGAAGAAACAAAGGAAGGAAAAAAAGAAGAAACAAAAAGAAAAAAACAAAGGAAGAAACAAAAGAAGGAACAAAAGAAACAAAGGAAGAAACAAAGGAAAAAACAAAAGAAGGAACAAAAGAAGAAACAAAAGAAGAAACAAAGGAAGGAAAAAAAGAAGAAAAAAGAAAAAAACAAAGAAAGAAACAAAAGAAGGAACAAAAGAAGAAACAAAGGAAGAAACAAAAGAAAAAAAATAAGAAGAAATAAAAGAAATAACAAAAGAAGAGACAAAAGAAGAGGCAAAAGAAGAAACAAAGGAAATAACAAAAGAAGAAACAAAAGAAGAAATGAAACAAAAGAAGGAACAAAGAGAGAAACAAAAGAAGAAACAAAAGAAGAGTCAAAAGAAGAAAGAAAGGAAATAACAAAAGAAGAAACAAAAGAAGAGTTAAAAGAAGAAAGAAAGGAAATAAGAAAAGAAGAAACAAAAGAAATAACAAAAGACGAGACAAAAGAAGAAACAAATGAAATAACAAAGGAAGAATTAAAAGAAATAAGAGAACCAAAACTAGAATTACACGAATGAAATTAAAAATCATACATGAAAGAAATAAGCGAAGAAATAATGGAAGTGAGTGAAGAAACAAAAAAATAATTGAAGAAAAAAGCGTAAGAGAAATCATAGGAAATAAATAATTTAAATAAAGAAGATAAGCAATAGACGAATAAAATCATTAAAATAGTTGGAATGATTGAGTATAACTTGTAGTAAATTTCCTGAATATGAAATGATCCAAACCAGTTGTAATTCTGATTTTTAAATATAGAATCCCGAACAGTTTCAACAGATTTATATCATTGAATTGCGTTACTCGAAGCTTTGCCAAGTCATTATATTCTCGACACAATGGCCCTGCTTCTTCCAACTGCATCCCTTATCTTTAATAATAGCCATATATAGAATAAATAAAATCATTTCATGTGCTTAATTTTTCAATTATAATAAAGAATTTACATTTTCAATAAACTGTTTTAATACTTACTAATAATAATTAACCAATAATAAGAATTCAATTAATAGTAACACAAATAAAACAGTAATTTTATCTCTTAGTAATGAAGCTTATTTTTTTAAAACCGATGCAAAAAATATCTTCAACTCAGAAAAATCTGATTTATTGGCTGATCAAATTTTTAAAACATAATTGAAAATACATATCAACTTATCATTACAGTTATAAAATGAACACAATATTTAATAAATATAAGTAGAATAATTGTGAAGAATCTCGATTTTGTTTTAATGTAAAATTGTGAAAAAATTTGATTTTGTTTAAATGTAAAATTGTGAAGAAATTTGATTTTGCTTAAATGTAAAACTATAAAGAAATTTGATTTTGTTTAAATGTAAAATTGTGAAGAAATTTGATTTTGTTTAAATGTAAAATTGTGAAGAAATTTGAGTTTGTTTAAATGTAAAATTGTGAAGAAATTTGATTCCGTTTAAATGTAAAATTGTGAAGTAATTTGATTTTATTTAAATGTAAAATTGTGAAGAAAATTGAGTTTGTTGAAAATAAATTCCTGAACAGTTAAAAAAAATAATTTATTTTAAAAATATAGAATCATGTTAACTTAATTTGTTAACACTTTTTTTAATATTAACATCTAGCTTCTTTTTCCACTGGATATCTGCATATATAAAAATAGGAAATAATTACAATTAGCGCTGTCATTTTTAATAGAGCTTTGCAACATAAATAAACATTTTCACGTTTATTGCACTGCGATACGATTCTTCGATTATTTTGAATATCTTGCATTTTTTTCTTCAATAACTTCAGTCTGCTTTTTATAACTGTTATTCTTTTTTATATATGGTATTTTATTATTTAACCTTCAATATTTTACTAATTTACTCTTCAATATATTTTTGTTCATTTTGTAATATTTTATTTGTCATTTTGCAATATTTTATTTAATAGATAAAGAAAAGATCTTCTAGAGAGGATAATATCTTCTCTAGAATATTTTATTTATTTTTCAATATTTCGTTTGCTCTTCAATATTTTGTTTACTATTCAAAATTTTATTACTTACTCTTCAATATTTAATTAATTCCTCTTTAATATTTTACTAACTACTTTTCAATATTTTATTAATTACTCTTCAATATTTTATTAATTATACTCTTCAATATTTTATTACTTCTTCAATATTTTATTAATTAATCTTCAATATTTTATTAATTAATCTTCAATATATTAATAATTATACTCTTCAATATTTGATTACTTCTTCTTCAATATTTTATTAATTACTCTTCAATATGTTTTTACTTCCTCTTCGATATTTTATCAATTACTTTACGATATTTTGTTATTTACTCTTCAACATTTTATTATTACTTTTCAACATTTCATTATTTACTCTTCAACATTTTATTATTTACTCTCTATTTATTCACTCTCTGATATTTTATTATTTACTCTCTTTTAATTTCCAATCTACTTTTAATCAACCCTATAATTTTATTTCTCTAATCTCTAATATGTTATTTTCAATCTCCTTATAATTTTCTTCTTTAATCCTCAATTAATCTCCGACCTTTTTAATATACGTTCTCGCATTAAATAATTTAATTCAATTTTACAAACACTCTCAATCAAAATTGTCGTTTTTTCATAATTAATACTGTTCTTGTTCTTCAAATTATTTTTCTTTCTTTATAATTCTATTACATTCTCTTCATTAAATTTTTTGCGATTTAGAATTCTCCGTATAAAATTAATATGAATATTTATTTAATTCTATTTTAATCACAAATATTCTCTTGATTTAGTAATAATCCGGAAGTGTGAAATCAGTGATAGAAATTTCTCGAGGTGCTGGAGATTCTGCAGAAGGTTCATTCATATTGTAAAAAAAAAAGTAATAAACAGCCGATGGTATTACACAAAGAAGCAGAAAAAGCAAAAGTAGTATCGAAAAATAATAACAGACAACTCCACAAATTAGGAAATAAATTTGGATCAAAAGAGCGCACAGCCAAGTCATATGATTAAATCTCTTTCTTTTCAATCTTTTATTTTCAACATCCCTTCTCACTGATTATCTAGAAAATATTTTATTTCAATTTATTTTTTAGCATTAACACTTATTGTAACATCGGTTTATTATTTTCTTTAATTTATTAATCATTCTGTAACACTAATTACAATTTTATTATATGATTATTAATTTCATTATAATTTTCAATTTCATTACAAATTTAACTTTCATTATAAATATAAATATCATTATAAATATAAATTTCATTATGATTATCAATACATGTAATTTACAAGCATTTCATTATATTTATCAATCTATTTATAATGATCAATTTTATTATAATCATCAATTTTATTACCGTTTATTCTTTTTATTATTAATTTTTAAAAAATAATACATACCTTCTATTATTCCATAATTAAATTGAAAATCCTTTTATTTCGCAAATGACAATATCAGCTGAATTGACAGCAAATAGAATATCAAGAGGAACAATTATTATAACAAAGATAACAAATATTATATTAGAACAAAAACACATTAAAAATATTGCGAAACATATCCACATATCATCATTCTTTTAAATAAAAAAATGCAGCGTAATTAAGCTTCAATAATTTCAACAAACTGGACAGTATTCAATAACCTTTCATTACTTTTATGATCTAAAAACAAAAGGCTCTAAAAACAAAAAACAATTATTTGTAATAAAAATCTATTAACAAAACGAGTCAATTTAAAACAAAAATGTCTCAACTTAAAAAATAAAATTTATTAATTTAAAATGAAAAAAGAATCCAAAATACCAAATTTGTTACCGTCAAAAACATCTTGTCCAAAAAATTCTTCCCTTCAGATGAAAAAGATAAAACTTACAATACAAATTTTCAAAATGCATGTGAATAAGAATTAATTTAAATAATAATACATTTTAATAACTATTTATATAGTTACAATTCATCAAATTAATTAGATAAAAGCTACATGTCAAAGTATATAATGTGTATATAAAGTAATAAAAACAATCGATTCAGAAAAATATTACAAATTGATTTTTTTTGTCGAATAAATTTTCAGACTCTAATTGATAAAAACAACTATTGACTCGGTTCAAGTTGTTTTATCTCTTTTAAAATAGACGCTTTCTTTGAAACTTTCTCTCGCATTTCTTTTTCTGGATTCTTAATTTCACCACTCTTAATTTTAAGTTCTAACGTTTCTATTTCTCTTATTTTCTTCTTCAGAGTTTTCAACCTCTTGGCTGGATCCACGGCCTGGGGTTCTTTCTCATCGTTCTCAGACTTATTAATTTTTGCTGATTGCTTTGTATTATTAGCTACTGATTGTTGTTTGCAAACTTCAGGCTCTGAAATTGTCGCTTTTGCTAAATCCTCTGACAATTTCTCGGCATTTGTACCTTTATTTTTGTTTTTCTTCTTCTTCTTTTTCTTTGCTGCATCACTTTGAACAATTAAACCTGATGCCTTGGCTGCTTGGGCTTCTACTTTAGCTTTGTGAGCTGCTATAAATTCTGGTGAGAAACCTACTGGATACGTCGGTTTGTTCTTTACGAATTCTTTCCCTTTACTTTCGTATCTAAAAAAAGACAATAAACCTTTAAATAAATCGATATTATTTGACTATAATTATAATATATAAATTATTTTAAGTTTATATAAAATAAAATTATATAAATTTATATATTTATTATTGATTATTTGTTTCAGAAACTTAGGGAATTTGATTTTAATCTAATTTTTAAAATATTTGATTTAAATATCTTGAAATCCAAGTTTTTTTATTTTATTGCTTTGTCATATAGGAAGCATTTTAGTAGTAAAATAAACGTACAATGGAACTTCTTCTTGAGGAATATATCCATCTTTAACTCTACGTGGTTTTCTCCAAGTTCCATCTGGACGTTGACTGGCTGGAATAAATGTTCCACCTGCAAATAAATCATTATTAAAATTACACATGACTGTCAAAACGTAACTATCAATTTAACGTGAATTATACAATAATAAATAAATACAATAAATACAATAAATGCAATAAAGAAATACAATAAATAAATACAATAAAGAAATACAATAAATAAATACAATAAATAAATACAATAAAGAAATATAATAAATAAATACAATAAATAAATACAATAATAAAACATATACATCAATGCATTAATACATTTAATGCAATTGTAAATAAACATCTAGAACTCAATATAACAAATTTTACCTTTAACATTTTCATTTAAAATTAATAAAGAATGAAGCAATAAATAAAAATAAATAATTAAGTGCAATAATTGTGGCCTATGGTCTCAAAATTAAAAAAGAATGTTTAAAAATAAAGAAAAAGTTTGACGCCGAATTCCGTGCAAATTTGTAATTCAAAATAATTATAATTATAATAACATACTAATAGAAATAATGGGTATCCGAAATAATTAATAAACAAAATGAAAATAATAAAAAATGATTTTATTCTACGAGAAGAATTTAGTAGGGAGAAAATTTTAGCAAGATAAAAATAGAATAAATGCATGATGATATTATAACAGATTATGACTAAAAAAGTATAGCAATAGGCAATTTATAAGCAATAAAAGATAAAATGACATAAGCAGAATCTGAAACGCGGTTAATCGAGTTACTTCAATTAAATTATTGGAAAGAAGACGTATTTATCATAGGCATGCGATAAGTTGTTTACCTTTTTGAGGTTATAAATAGAAAACAGGGTAAGCTTGCTTATTTTTAAACAAACATAATTACCTTGGTCATCCTTAATGTACCCTGAAGCCATTATATTACACAGATACTTTTTTCAAGTATAATTTATTTGATATTTCTATAAATATTGCATATTATCGGTCTGTCATTCTTTAATTGTTATACTTGTTGTAGAGAAAACTCAGACAGCTTTAATCCACCCGGTCGGTAAGTTAGGGAAGTTTGAGTTTAAAGAAGTAACCGTCAGATGGCCAGAATTTATATTTTAAAATATAAAACAAATTCCTTGCATATTAATTAGTTAAACTAATTAACTTCAATAAATTGAATTAGTAATTACTAAATTCGTTTATATAACGTTTTTACACGTATTTGTTAGAATTTGGTAATTTAATTCAAGAAATGCGACCCGTGAATCAAAAACATGCGAGCAAGACAAGAAATCAATAAACAGGGGCAATTGGAGTAAAATATTTTTAAAAAATGATTTTTATCCTAAAATTATTTCTAGATTTATAAAAATATTAACTAATGCTAGCAAAATAATTTTCAAGTACATTTGTTTGATAAGGGGAACATTGACGTCGTTTGTTGATAAATAAAAACTGAACTTCGCGACCTGCAACGTCTGAGTTTCGTCAAATCATAAATGATAATTTCTTATCATCGTTCGTATATTAATTTTACCGAAAAATGTCATCTCAACACTTTTCCTCACATGATTCTTCATTTTAATTGCATAAAAAGAATTGATTTATTATTTGTTCAAGCAACGAAAACTAAATTTTTATTTTTAATCTTGTTTTTTACAAAAGAAAACACAATCTTGGAAATTTAAATTTAAAACAAATTATTTTATTTTGCAATCTGTTCTCGAAGTTAATTAAATATTTTCGAAGTTTTTATTTGAAATTTTTATTTCGAATTGATTTTTAAAATTTTCTTAAAATTTACAAATTGCTTTTTATTTTAAAGAACGTTTTACTTAATAAAAACTCTTGAAAAACGAAAGAAAAATAATAAAATAAAATAAAAACAGACTATCATTAAATATTTAATTAACTAAAAATACAAAGCATTCGTGACGAAACAGATCAGAGGGTAAAACGATTCTTCTATCAGTTCGCGGGAGTCATTCTTGATTTAAGTTTCTAAATGCAAGACGTATTTCTAAAAGTTATTAATTAAATTTGTTAATTACGTAATAAAAAATATTTTACGTTCTTCTATGAAAAATTGTCTTTAATTAAAAATTCAATCACTGTGCTTGTGACTATTGTGAAACTATTATTGACCTACAAATAAAAGTGATTCTAGAAAGTGCTCGCGAATTCAAAAAAACATGCAAATAAAAGACAAAAAAGCTATTGTTATTGGAGCTGCTAGTAATTTAGGTTTGGCTTTTAGCAGAGAACTTTTGCGAAATGGTGCAGCGGTAAATTACAAATTATTATAAAAATGCTTGATAATTACAGATGAGAATGTAAAAAAAAAAACTTTTATGAATCCACATTGAGCATTGTTATTAAAAAATAGAAAGATATTTTAAATTAAAGTTGCGTGATAAAATTTTCATTTGAAAAGCTCATCGAAACGTTTCTAAAAATGTTTTAAATTCTAGAATTATTGAAAACGTAATGCGTAATTTAAAACGTCAATAATAATTAATAATAAATTTAACTTTTTTCATCAATAGAATGTATTTGTATTGTTTTTTTTCTTAATCATATTTTGCACAGTAAAGATTTATTAATTTTGTAATTTTATTTGTTTATTTGAATATTTGTTTATTAGGGTCAGAATTTCTCAAACGGATCACCTAAAATGAAAAATTTTAATTTTCCACCGAAAATTGTTTTTTCTACTCCTCATAGGATGGAAAAAATGTTCTGAAATTATTTTTTTATTAATTAATGTTTAATAATTAATGCTTATTAATCAATGTTTATTAATTAATGCTTATTAATTAATTTTTTAATTAATGCTTATTAATTAATATTTTTAATTAATGCTTATTAATTAATGTTTTTCAATAGATTAGATTATTAATTAATTTGTTTATTAATTTACGTACAAATTTACTTGTTTATAAATAAGTAATTCACTTAGAAAATGAAGGGCCATTGATTCATTTTCACAGACGATAAAACAATTTTTCTTTTTTACAGACGATAATTTTAGTAGACTTAGAAAAATTAGCAGGACAGTTGATTGCAGAAAAACTCAATTCAGAATTCGGAAAAAATCGTGCTATTTTTATGCAATGTGATGTAACAAAAAATTCAGAATTCGATGGTAATATTTGAAATTCAAATTTAATTATTAATTCCTTAATTTATTTTTGCTAATCAATTTTCTTATAATTTATTTGCTAATTTATTGCTAGTTCATACACTGGCAATTATTGTCAATCAATTAATTTGTTGATTAATTAATTTATTGATTATTTATTCTTAGGGAATCAATTTGTTTACTCATTATTGTTAGTAAATCAAT
Organism: Ganaspis sp. Gsp50; assembly: GCA_011057455.1. Classification (NCBI taxonomy): domain Eukaryota; kingdom Metazoa; phylum Arthropoda; class Insecta; order Hymenoptera; family Figitidae; genus Ganaspis; species Ganaspis sp. Gsp50. The sequence continues at coordinate 966 of WNHD01001826.1, read as the reverse complement.
TCGTTGATTAATTATTGTTTTAGTGAATCAATTTGTTTATTTATTATTGTTAGTAAATCAATTCGTTGATTAATTATTGTTTTAGTGAATCAATTAATTCATTAATATAATCATAATTAATGGTTCATTAATTATTAGCTTAAAATAAAATGATTAGCTTATTTTTATTAGCTTAATTTCTTGAATAATTACTGTTATATATTTACTATTATAAGGAAACATTTCTAGTTCTGATATTGATACAAATTAAAATATTTCAGCCACTTTTAAACAAGCGATTACAACACTCGGAGGACTAGATATTTTAATAAACAATGCCGAATTTATTAATGAAAAAAATTTCGTGAAAGCAGTTGATGTTAATGTTGTAAGCATTTTTTATTGTACTCTAAATTGTCATTGTATTTTGAATTATAATTGTAGTTTAAATTTTCATTATAATTGAACTGTTTTTCCAATATTAGATACCTATATGTAGATTAAAAATCCATTTATCGATAAATATTGGATTCGATATTGGATTCTTTTTTCTAAATTTCAACTCTTTTAATTGTAATAGACTGCAGTGATTAGAGGCAGTTTATTAGCGGCTCAACAAATGGGAAAAGATACAGGTGGAAGAGGGGGTGTAATTGTAAATGTATCCTCAATTGCTGGTCTTCAAGCTGTTCCTAATTGTCCAATTTATTCAGCAACTAAACACGCTATTGTCGGATTCAGTCGTTCATTTGCAGTAGGTTCCTTAAAACTTTTAAAAATAACAATTAACTCATTTTTTAACTTTCATTTAAAAGCAACGAGAAAATGATAACAAAAAATGACCCAGCGAACAAAAGTAAATTGATAATTTTCACAACTGAGAAAAGTAAATTGAGGGGCCGGGTAGAATAACCGACGCTTCGCTCGAAAATGCATATGAGTTTTGTAGCCTGGAAAATTTTGAGTTGAATTTTCAAACTCAAAAAT
>WNHD01001825.1:18614-44655 GCA_011057455.1 Ganaspis sp. Gsp50 | reverse complement strand
AACACCCAAGAGTCGTCCCAGTATTGTCTGCCAAGACTCGGTACTCGTCTTGCCAATACTGCGCCAGTATTGGGCCGTTTTTAAATTCGCACTTGGGTACTGAAGAAAATAATAATAAAATAGTAATGTCAAAATAATGTCAAGTGTGAACAAAATTTTAGCGTAGGATAAAATTATATAGTGCAATATAACGGTTGTTAAAAGTGGACTAAAATAGAGAGAAAGAGAGTGGTATGGTTGGTGAAGGGATTGAATATACGCAATATTTTATAGGGACGCAGAGCGTCCTCGTAATGATTGTTTAGACGTTTAATTAAATTCGTGCCTAATGACGTTCCTATTTTCATTATTATTTCTTTTTCCTAATGACATTCCATCGTACCAGTAGGTCTTCTATTTTATCAGTTTGCGACCTTTTGCGCATGTCCTTGCTCACAGGTTCATTATCCTCTTCCAATTCAAAAGATTCATCACTTGAATCTATTTTTTTCCTCCCAATGAAAAATTAGAAAATGCTTTATAAAACTTGTTTTAAATATACTTTTTAATTTATTATATTATTATTTATTTATAGTTTATTCCTTTCGGTTTGGAAGTAACGTCCAGTTCTTATACAGTTTTTAATGTATTATATTCGTCCTTAAAGAATTTAAAATACCATTAAGATAAAAAAGATAAAAAATTATTTTACTTATTAAAAAATTATTAATAATTATTTTTTACACTTATTGCAAATTTATCTTGAAATTTATTAAACGAAAATTTTGTTTCGTGTTTTTGGGTTGTGAAGAACACTCTAGGGAGAAAATACAATCGTGTCAGAGTTGTTATTATAGAATATGTCTAGACGTTTTTTTTTGTGACCCACTATTCTTCATATTTTCATCAACTGTGAAAATTGATGACAGTATCACCTCTTTCTACGCAGTAAAGGTCTTGGGTGTGTCTAAAAAAAGCGAGAATAAAATGAACGAATATCTATTTTTATAATAAGGTAAAAAATAACCGAGTGGTAAATTCATATTTATAATTTATTTTTATATTTATCTATACAGAATCTATCTATATTTTATCTATCTATAGAAAATTGAAATTGAAAAACTCACGGATAAATTTAAAAATGTACGTAAAATAAAAAAAGTTACCTATTCGAAATAAAACATACCTCACTTTTTAAGAAAATATTTTCTTAAAATTTAGTCATCAAGAATATCTTTGATTTTTGTGTAATTTTGAAAATAATATATAGACTGGTTAGTTTTGAGAGAGTTTGATTATGATTTTTCACAGGTAATTTTTACCTGAGGCAGTTTAAATGCGGATGAGAAAAACAGGGTTCAAGGTCGTGAACCAACAAGTAAATAAAAAGAAGGGAATGAGCCTTGGAGAGAATTAACGAAGAGGGTTTATGAGAGTGATGACTTGTAATAAAGACATAATCGCAAAGACTCGGGCGTTCGCATGCATCCCCGCTGCCATTCTTGCACCCGTAAATTTCTCCGATATTTATTACCAATACCGCAATTATCGGGCAATTTCGTTTGAAAACTGACCAGGCAAAGAATATAATCCACTTGACAGCACCTCTCTTTGCCTTATCCGGCATCTTCAAATGTTCCCCTAACAAAAGATGAATCGAAAAACTTTTCATTTTCAGAATAGATTTTGTTATTTTTAGTTTTAAGCAGTCGTAACAATATTTTACCGAAATTTCATTTTGAAATAATTTTAACATTGTTTAGGTATTTAGATTTTTATCTGTTTTAATATGGTATTTTTGTGGTTTATTTTATTTGTTCTAATTACTTTTTATTTAAACAAATTGATGGGACAATTGTTAGAGCCACCGAACTGTTATTTATTTGTTATTATTTGTTATTTAGGCTGATTTTTATTTACTTTGTGTTGAAAAGAATATTGTCATTTCGACAAATTTTACTTTAGAAAAGTATTTAGTTAAAGTTCAAATTAAACAAGGTTAAATTGAGAAAAATTGATTATTAAATATGATTAAATATTATTATTATTTTAATATTTATGTATTATAAAATTATTTTTCTTTCTGTTAATATAACACACAGAAAATAATTCGTAAAACAAGAATAAAAATATACTTAGAACTTATTCTTGTTTGAAGAATATGTATTTTCGATTAATTACAAGAATTGTTTACATATAGTTTTAATAAGAAATATATTGTTGAGTTTTTATCATTGTTGAGTTTTTGGATTTTGATTCATATTAATCATTTTTATATTTTAGGCCAATAATTCAAAATTTGTTAAAAAATAATTTAAAATCCATTGATTTAATTGCTATTCAATAAAAAATAAAAATAATTCAATAAAAAATAAAAATAATTTAATAAAAAATAAAAATAATTCAATAAAAAAGGAATATATTGTTGGAATTAAGAATGAATACTTGAGTAATTATTCTTGATTTTATTCTTAATTATTCCTTAATTTACATATTCTCCGAATCTAAAAATAAAGTAGATTAGATCAAATTTTTGCATTGAATCAAGAAAACTTTTCTCTTAATGAAAGAATATCTGAGGTACATTAACGCAGACAAATGCAGAGATTTGTGGTTTTGGGAATAGAAGACGTTTCCCGAGACCACAGCTTTTTGCTTCCTGTTCCAAGGTTGATACAATTTTATGGTGATCTATTTCTGATATCGATTGACATCTAATACCATCAGGAAGCTAATTCTATCTTATAACGGTTTAATTTATGTTTCCTTTATTCAACCTGTTTTACAACGGAAAATAATGGTTATATATTCAAAGTGTTGAGCTTCCTAGAATACTAAGTTTTTTTTATTATTATTATTCTTTCTGTAGAAACCAAAAATGTAACAATTTTGCAAAAAGTGCGAGATTATTATTATTAAATTAAAGTTTATTAATGTTTTTGTTGCAGGAAACGTGTGTCTCAGGTGTAGCTAATGAACCTCAATTTTCAATAAAGGTAAGAACGGCTAAAATGATATTTATTTTGTTTCTTGTTGCAATTTACAAGAGTGTAAATTTATTAATTAGTAGAAATTTCTGACGCTTATAACGCATACTTTAAAGAGAAAAGCCCGTTTGTTTTATGTTAATTCTACTCAGGTCTTTACGACAAATTTTATTACCGATCTTTCTTTTTATTTTTTTCTCTTTCTTCCGCAATGCTTTGTAATAAGGAAGTTCTAGAAACTGTTTTGTATTCCTCAATGTGTCCTTTACAAGAATAACCTTCTTCCGGAACTTTAAAAAGGAACAATATGCATTTCAAATTCTAGAAAGAAGTCATATTTTAATCAGAGACTCGTCTAAAATAGAAAAAAATCGAATGTTACGTAACTGGGCTCAATATTCGATTTTTCAAATTTAAAACGACACGCGTTATTTTCACTTTCGTGTACGGAAATAAAATAACCGTGAATTATTTTATTTGTATTTTTGTTTGTAGATTTTGTCTTTGATTTTTCAAATATTTTCATTTTTCTAATGGACTATAATATAATTTATTGGATGAAATGACAATTGATGATTGAATGAATTGTAAAAATAAACTGGAGGGCAGAAATCTGCAAGTAAAATTTTATAATTTTGATAAAGAACCAGAAGTAATTGAAATGCAAGCATGAAGGTTGATTATAAATTTCCGCACTAATCTTCTAATTAGTCAGTGAGACTAATGAATCGTGGCGTATGCATTCAATCATTTAATCAGCAATTAATCACTGAATAAATGTTCACTTCAGGATCTTTGAAACTAATTAGAAATTCAGTCCGTCAGTCAATTTTGCGCGCAGCTGAGTCTGGAATTTGGAATTATTCGCAACTTTGAAATCCTTGAAAAATAAATATTAAAAATTATTAATAAATTTCTATTCTCATCTATTCTATTCTATTCTATTCTATTTCTAGTTACTTCTTGCTAAAATTTTAATTATTTTAATTTTAATTTAATTTTAATTTTAACATATTAATTACTGAATCAAAAAGCAAAAAAGGAATCGTCGCATTTTAATTAAAAATTGATTTTTAAGGATTTAATATTTAGATGGAATTAATAACAATGATCGACATTATATTGCAATAAAAAGCAATTATATATTAATTTTATTTTCCGAAATGTTTGATTAATGAGAGTGAAATGAAGGAATGCGCCTTATGATATGTGTAACGGATTATCCGAAAGAACAGTGGATGCTATGATATTCCGCGCAAATTTAGCGGGACGAGTAAATTTCGTGAAATTCAAATGTGATGAATATCCGTGGGCTTACTTTGGAAACTGCCCACGTGAGCAGTTCTAGTCACGCTCCGTCAAAATCAGAGAGAAAATTCCCAACGCCTTTCGACATTTGACATATGTGCCGACTCGCACCTGCTTGAAAATATTTGCCACGCGAACGTGTTCATTGCTTTATCTTTTCTACTCGTTAGAAAATCTTATTATCCATTAATTATCACTCAATGTTAAAAAAGCAACTCGGTTTAAAAACCATAGTCTGCTTATTCTATTTCCGCTCTCAAATGTCAAAATTAAATCCTTTCACATTAAATATTACAAACCAGAAACTTCTGAAAATGTTTAATTCATTTAAAAGAATTAATTTCATTTTTAAAGAAAATATTTAAATGTTCCTGGGCTTATTCCTAGAGCCATAAAACGCACGTTATTTCCCTAGGTCAATAAAGTGTTTTATTTCTCTAGAGCAGTAAAGTGCGCATTTCTTCCCTAGGCCGATAAAGTACGTTTTATTTTTCCAGAGCGATGTTCTGAGGGATGTGTTCTAAATAAAATTAATACCTTCTCATTATTGATGAGAATGCAAAAATTACCCCAAAAGAGCGACCGTTTAGTCTCGCAATTTCTTGTCTTGGAATTTTCTAAATTCAAATAAGATACTGCGCCCCAATTAATTTCTTAATTGCCCGTTTAGCTGGCTTTTTCCCAACATTCTGACAGATCCGAGATAATTATCATCAGTCAAAATGAAATGAGTAGAAAGCATCGGTCGGCGTCATGTTTCGTTATGCGAATTCATCCGCAAAAACGTGACACGACGATGTCATCGGAATGTACGCGTGGACGTGATGTAACCGACGTTAAGATGACCCAGATTTCGCGGTTGAATCTCTCTCAGTTGCTGCTTTCAGTGAATCCCATCTCAACCCCAAAGATCCTAGTCAGTTGTCAACTTTATTGGCACCTTTTTTTCTCCTTCCCAAAGGCGAGGAAAAAATACCCACTCATTGTCTCGAGCATGATTCAGGAGTCTTGACTCCTCTATCTTGAACTTGAGAAGTTGCAGTAAAGTCTAGAAATTTACTACCTGTTAAACTCTTGTCTTTATACATTTGCACTGCTTACTGGACCATGACTTTTTATCGTGCCGCTTAAAGTCAATTAAAAATTCCATCGTCTTTCTTTCCCGAATAATGCATTTATTACGTTGTTTATTTAAATTTATGTGCTTCATTCTCTCCTGTCATGTTTCCAGTATAGGCAAATTGCAAAACTTTCAAAATTATCCTTTATGCAAGAATTTTAGATTTCTATGTAAGATTTTATTTCCGTTTATTCATGGCTATAGGAACTGATTAATGCGATTAATGAAAAAATTGTTAGAATCAAGTTCATCTTAATGGCTCGGAAGTGGTATAGTAAATAATGTACTTTTTGCTTTAGAACTATACAAAGTGCACTTGTTTTTACGAAAGTCATTACAATGTTGACTAAAGAAATAAAGTGCATTTTATTTCCCTAGAATAGAAAATTGAAATTTATTTGTCTAGGGAAATAAAGTGCGTTCTACTTCTCTATAGAGCAGTAAAGCACGATTTACCTCCCTAGAACAATAAAGTGCGTTTTACCTCCCTAGAGCAATAAAGTGCGTTTTACATTCCTAGAGCAATAAAGTGCGTTTTACTTCCCTAGAGCAATAAATTGCGTTTTACTTCCCTAGAGCAATAAAGTGCGTTTTACTTCCCTAGAGCAATAAAGTGCGTTTTACTTTCTTAAAGCAATGAATTGCGTTTTATTTCCTTAAAGCAATGAATTGCGTTTTATTTCCCTAGAACAATAAAGGCGCTTTTGTTTTCTGGAACAATGAAGTGCGTTTTATTTAGCAAAGACAAAAGAAGTGTAGATTATTTACAAGCGTGGCTATAAAACAATCCCTTTCATCACTTTTAGGTGATCAGAAAGGATCTTTCTGATCCTTTTAGGACCAGAAAGATTTTTATCGTAGAATTTGATTGTGGAAAAGAATCTTCTAAATCCCGAAGAAATGTTTGAAAGAGCAAGTGGATATGGTCAGTAACAGTGAGACATTTCAGATCGGAATTTTGGCGCCGCTATTCAAACTCTTCACGAGTCATTTTTCTGTGAGTTTTATTTTCCAAGATGCAATGTCGTTGTGGCTGGCATATCGTTATTTTTGGCAACATTTTCCCAAGGAGCCACCAAAGCGTCTGAATGTCGAGACACTTTTAGATTTCTGGAGTCGCCACTATGTCGTATAATTGCATAATTTCGAAAGCTAACAAATAAAAAGAAAGAGGAATATACGCACATTTCTATCATGTGTAATAACATTATTTTGTCGACTAATTATACATACATTCTAAGTTCTTGAGATCTCAGTCTTATTAGAGTGGTCCAGTTTCCCCAGAGTGAAAAATTCACTCTAAAAGACATTTGCTATCAATACGATTAGAATTTAATAGTGACTATACTAAAGTTCGAACCTACTTTTCAAACTTTATTATAGTCACTATTGAATTTTAATTCATTGATAAAACAATTGAAGAGTCACTATATCGAAATTTTAGTGCAAATCCGAATTGTCTCACTTTAAAAAATTACTCTTGAATTTTTTAATTGATTTAATTCAATTTCGTAATAAAATGGTTTTGGTAAAAATGGTTTTTTTTAAAATGGTTTTGCTTAAAATGGTTTTGGTTAAAATGGTTTTGGTTAAAATTAATTTTGGTTTAATCTACAGAGGTTCAATCTACAGAGGTTTAATTTATAGAGGTTTAATCTATAGAGGTTTAATCTATAGAGGTTTAATCTATACAGAGATTTAATCTATAGAGATTTAATCTATACAGAGGTTTAATCTATTACCAGAACAATTTTACACTTTAAAAGTATAGAATATTTCGAGAGGGAGCATTTCTCTTTTAGCAAGTCTGAGAATCTTTGCTTTCTAATGAGTTTTTCCAGTAGTTTTTTTGGAGAACTTTGACGACTGCAACAGACAAGAGTCCGTACTTGAAGTTACAGTTCTCGACTACGTAATAAATTTCCCTGCTCTAACGAGGCAACTTAAATAAATGCGGTAGCCAGGTACAATAGACTTTAAGAGCAAAGGTCTGTGGAAGGAGAATCCGTGCAAGGCGATGCCCTCTCAGAATGTCCCTGGAAAGTCGATATCGAGTCTTAAGAAGTCGAGGGCAACTCTGATTAGATGAGTGAAAGGAGAACGATGTCAACGCTTTCTTATCGTCCACAGAACGTGCTTCTTGATCTTCCCCAGAATGCAGCTCACAAAGCAGCAACAGCTTTCCAAATAAAAGTCTCATATGCCAAAGCGTGAGAATTCAATACCAAATTAATCGTCGTCTTTCATTGTTTCCCCTTTTTGTTAAAGATCTAATTGCAGATGATCTTATGCATAAAAGAAGCATTTTTACGGCAATACCAAGCATTTTATTGTGCTAATATAATACCTTCTGATGAGAATATTTTAAAAGAAAAGATTAGCCAATACCCTCATTATGGTTACATCAACTTTCATAATTTTAAGCATTATTGCTCATATAGCACCTGGTATTATATTTTTCCTTCCCTGTAAATTAACAATAATAATGCAATTTCAATCGAGGTTGCGAGACACCAATCAACTAATCAGAGTGGCATTTAATTTTTCTGAATTGTTGGCCATTGCGACATTTGCAATCTGAGGGCAATATCTGATGAGAGTCTTCAAAATAATGAGCATTTCTGCAACAGACAATCAACGGCATTTTAATTTAGAATTATTGTTTTTAGATTTATGCTTTTTAATTAATTTTGTATTGATTTGCGGCCAGTAAAACTACTAAAAGTAACAGTGATTTGTTTGTTAAAAGTCAACTAAGAAATTTACTTATTGTAAAATTGTTTTAAATTCGCTATACAGCGAATCAAGGGACTAATTAAAAATTGTAAAAGTCTTTTAAATTTATTATTCAAATTATTAATTTTTTTATCATTCGGTTATTCTATCAACTTGAAAAAACAAAAAAAACAAACAAAAACAAACAAAAAACAAACAAAAAACAAACAAAAAGAAGAAATTGTTTTTTTTTTTAATTTTTAAAGTTTTCAGTATATGAATTTAGTTTTCGTGAAATAGTTGGGTGCTATCCGGAATCGTGTAAACCAAAGACACCCATTTGAATTAGCTTAAGAAAATTTAGATATCAAATTTCGAACATGTTTCAAACTCAAATAGATAAAGTATTAAGAATTAATGCCCTCTATTCTGACAGTATAATTAATTAGCCAGCATCTGCCAATTTTTTCTCTAAACTGTAACTCAATGAATACTGAGTACATTCCGGGCACAAGGCCAGAACAATTTTTAGCGAGGGGGTCGAGGAAGCTTATTTGCGGAAGCAAAGCGAACGATAAATTACTTTCAGAGGACTTTCCAAATTCCTTTCTTTCACAAAATAATTTCAAGATTAATCTATAACCATTTTGTTCTCCCCATTGTTCATATTCTTCTAGTGGTTGCTAAAAGGTTTAATTGCGATCATAGTTATCGAAATTTTCATATTCAGACGCGATCGAAATATGAAATAAATAAAATAATGTACTCTTTGAAAAGAATTGGAATAGTTTAACGTGATGGTAGTAAAAACTTGTCTAAAGCATTGAATGAAAAGGATTTTACAAGAGAGTGCGCTTCTCAAAATAGAAGATTCCAATCCACCGGGAAAGTAGTTATCAAAAAGAGTAAAAGTGAATAAAAAGTGATTCAAGTCTCTATTGTAAGCAAATCTGAGCAGGGTTTATCTACCTCTAGGATCATTAAAAACGATTAGGTCAAGCAGTTATCTTCTATATTCGATCGTGTTGTATGAATCGAAACGGAAAGGAAGGTTCGATTGTTGATTCGATTTTTCAATCTGTTTTTTATGGCTTATTGAGATCGAGAGAAAGCCTCGGTGCCCTTAGGACTCTCGGGAGAGTCAATAGCGTGAGAGCTCGCGAACTGTAGGTGCCATTGCTTTGGATATTTGGAGACAACAGAATCACGAGCATAAACATTTGACGATCGCGATCTTTATATAGGTATATACCTATATAAAGATCGCGATATATATAATAGTTTATATAAAAGGCCCATTTGCCAATAATTTCTAGTTTTTACAAAAGAGGCCAGTTTTCTATTCTATGATGAATTGTCAGAATTGTATAGAAAGAAACAGAACTTCCTCTGCGCAATTAGAATAGACGAACTAATTTTTTCTATACAATTGGCAAAACTTTTATTAGATAAATACAACCAAAAGATTTTGCGAATGAAAAGTTTATGGGATGATGATTGGGTTGTGTAATGCAGAAAACATGAGTTGAGAGATAAGTGAGGGAGTGTTTCGAGGAGTGAAGGTAGAGAACGACAACGATGTCTCCGTTTCGTTAACAGTGATTGAATGACGTTATGCATCAACCTGATATTCGAATTTGTCGTAATTTGTAAAGCTAATGGTCACAGGCGGCTTATTTTCGTTGCTTGTCTTTCCTAGCGGATCGGCAGCTGGTCATTTTCTGCTCAAAAGATCCTCAGAAAAGCTCTGACACTGCAACAGGGTCCACCTTGTTACACGAAAACCGTTTGTGAACAAGTCAGTAACTCTAAAAAATAAAATAAACAATAAAATATGAATTGGAAGAAACTAAACTTCTTTTAATTTACATCAATTAGTTTATCAAAAAAAGTTCGAGTCATTTGATTCGTTTTATTCCCTAAAGGTTAAACTTTTCTGTTTCGAGTTTATTTAGAAAGTTTTCATCCTTTTTTAATTCATTAGTTTATTTAGTATTCCTTGATTAATGCATAAATAAAGTTCCGAACGTTCAAATGAACGAAATTTGTATCCTTCTATTTTCAAAAAATTTTAACTTGTCCTGAAATATTATTTTACGTAAGAATTATGAACTCTGCTGTTATCATTGTTTAAAAACAATTGTCCATTTTTACTATAAAAGTACATTTTTAAAAAAAATAAAATAAAAAGAAAACAGTTCGTTCCAATGAACGTTCCGAACTTTATGAACATCTTGATTACGGGAATTATTTGATGATAATTTCTTAAAAAATGAATTAACAAATAAAAATTAATGTTGAGAAAACAATAATGAAATTCAACGGAAAAAAGTGCTTACTAGGATTTATCATAATGCACTGAAAAAAATAAATGGTACTATTCACCATGTAAATGGTTGGCAGGAAGGAGGTTAAATTAACTAACCAAATGGTTAGTTTTACCAGTTTCTAAGGTTAATTTTACTAACTTGCCACTAGTAATCACTTTTATTTTTTTCAGTGTGGGGCACAATTTTTCATAATTATAATTGACTAAATGATAATAAGTAGAAATAAGTAATAAGTGAATAATAAGTAGAAATGATTGATGAAGAATGTTATTCTTGAACGAAGGTCCTTGATTAAAAAAAAGTATGCAATTTTGTATTAATGCGTTAATTTTTGTAAGAATAGAGTTTAAAAATCGATAAATGCATATTTAGTTACATTGGTCAAAGTAATTAAAAGTATTTGGTGTATTTAAAGTTAAATACAAAAAAAATTGCAATTTGAATATTATATAAAAATGCAATAAAAACAATCTTTTCTTTTTGTTTCAGAAATAAGTGCATGTTGGTTTTTCATCGTTTTGTGAGTGCTAAAGTGGTGATTGTGATAGTATCGCGATAAATAATTCACGTAGAATTCTTAAATCAATGAAAATGAGTAATTTCGTTTATTTTCGTATTTTTATTCAATTTACGAGTGATAGTGATCGTATAAGTTAAAGTATGTGTGTAGTGATAAAGTGCTGAAGAAACCAAATCATTTGCTGAGTGGATCCAACGACTTCCGAAGGATGCGAGCCAGGATCGTGATTAAGGACTTCAACATTGGTAAGTCTTTTCATCAACTCATGATTACAACTAAATTTTAATAGACGTACTCGTAAGTTAAAAGTTAATGAATTTAAAACCAAGCACTATTGAAAACATAGTAAACTATATAGTTTCAAATGCAAACACTTAAGTTCAAAATTCGTTCATTAAGTTCAATTTTCTTTGAACAAAAGTGACGGAAAAATCATTTTTAAGATTATATCGTGGAAATGGAATAACTGCGAGAATTTAATCGTGCACATGAAGCAATGGTCTCTCGGAAGGGACCTATATCTCCGTATAAATCTGTAGCATTAGAATCCAATTTGCATAATTAGAACTATTTCAAAGATCCTTTTACTTTTTTTTATGATTCGCTAATTCTTTTGCAAGTACATTATTACTTGGATTATAATCTCTGATCCATTTTCTTCTCCTTCCCTTTTTTTTCTCCATTTTTATGAAAAAATTCTAACTAACCTAATGTCTTCAAATTGTTGATAAGAATCTGATTCTTTGTTTCTTTAGAAATTAGCAGTTTCCTCATCAACACTTTAATTAATTTCTACATTCGCTTGTTTTTTCTTAAATTTTAGCATTTTTGTTTAAAATTTTATTTTTCGTTTAAATTTAATTTTTGAAGTGTATATACCCAAAACTGTGAATACCAATTTGATGATAAAATGATGATTTTTACCGAATTTTACCCAAAAGATCATCTTATGATCTAAAGACGAAAATCATTGGTTTTGCTTCCTCATAGGGAAGCATTGGATTTTTGATCGAATTCTACTCGCATGCGTTTCGTCATGAAAATGCAATTTGGTCGGTATATATATATTTTTCGATTGCGCATATACGCACTTTTTTTTAAGCAAAAAGGTCGTGTTGGTGTAAAAATGACTGAGCTAGTTTATATAGTATTAATGACTGACAATACTGAGATCGACTGCCAATCAACTTGAACCAATTACACATTCCTCGAACTTTGTTGCAGAGCCTCCCTTAGTGACTTTGCGTAACAGGGAATAATTGAACCATTATCCGGTGTCAGGTGAAATGTAGAACTGGCGGTGCAAACCGATGTAAGTTGTGTCGATCGATTCCAATACACGTCAATCTAATACAATGTCAATACACCAATACACGTACAGGAATCGGCATTTTATGATCACTAGAGTATGATCTACAGTCTAGCATACACCTGACTCACAATTCTAGTCACAATGGCGCAACGTCGATAATTATCACTCGAGTTCACTGCTCTACAGCAGCAAGTATTTCTCTACAACGATTGCACTGTAACATTAAATTGCTCACATATACTATTAGTTCGTTGCCACTTGGTGACTTTGAAATTGCCCAATGACCCCTAATATAAACATGAAACGACTTTGTTTATCGAAATTGTAAAAATTCTCTACATCACTTTTCTTTGTTAGCAAAAGCCTGCAACCAGCTGGAAACATTCTTTCTATCTTGTTGATAATGAATTATTGATTGTCGTTCAACATGCAACATTATCTTAAAATAAAGCTCTAGAAACGGACATTTTTTTGTATCGATTTTAAATTAGAAAATGCATTTGATTTGTACAGAGGAAGAAATTGAAGCCAAATGTTGCACCAAGATCAACGTCTTTACTTTGTCAGTTCAGAACTCCGTCACATTTTTTTAAATTGTTGTTTGGAAGCGCTGCATTTGCAAAGTATAGCAATGCAACATTTGTCTTGAATTTGTTTATGCAATAGAAATATGCTTATTTCATCGAAGAAACCAAACATCAGCGCGAGAAATTCTAGAATTGATTCAAATTGTCTTTGTATGATTAATGATTCATCGTTTCCCAAAATTCGCAACTTAAATGAAAAGTAAAAGCGAAATTAATTTTAGGCTGAGAGGTGTAGATATAAAATATGGACACATTATAAATTATAAAGTCGGCTTTCAAAATACAGTAAATACAGTCATAAATATTGGTAGACAGTGAACGATCACCAATTAATTAGACTTTCAAATAATTCTGAAATCCAGCTAAACATCATTAGTCAATTGATTAGCCAATTACGTAAAAAGGAATGCAATTCGACATTTAAACTTTTTTAAATTTCTTACACAGTAAAATTACACACTATTTCAATTTTATTGACTAATCTTAACCGACATCTATAACTTACACTAAACAATGGTGCGAAAAATTCGAGCTTTCCAACAATCTAGGAAAATTATTCTCTCTAATAAATTTCCTCTTGGCTTTCCTTTCTTCTGAAAAAAGAGATAATTTACTGGTCGTTTATATTCTTCTGGATTTACTTTCGGTTGATTTCGTCAGGTGAAATTGATTTTTGCGAAAAAGTTGCAAATCTATATGTTACATAAAAGAATAATCTACTTTTGTTCGAATTGCACATTTTAACAACACCGATTGATTTTTTGTGTTTATTGGAGTAAAATACAACAAACGCGTTTTGGTTAGTTTTTATATAACATTTTTTTAAAGTTTTATATAAAGTTCAGAAACATTTTTGTTCAAATTCAACGACAATATTTGTTTAACAAAGCATGATGAAATGAAGGAAGACAAATTTTATATGTACATTATTTTGACTATTATATATAAAACAAACACAATTTGGCAAAAACAACATAACTTGACAAAAACAACATAATTATAGACAAAAACAACATAATTAGACAAAAACAACATAATTAGACAAATACAACATAATTTGACAAAAACAACATAATTTGACAAAAACAAGATAATTTGACAAATTATGTTGAAATATAATACACAGGCATGAGTAAATTATCACCCACTTTTAGCTAATTGATTGAGAGATGAAGATAAAAATAAATGCACGGAAATTGCTTTTTTGAAGCATAAATGATACCTGCTGGTCTTGATATTTTAATAAATGATTGCCTAAAATGAATCAACAAGTTATGATAATAAGTGGACGGTGAATAAATTAGCATGTGCGTGACCGGGGTGCTTATGTTGTTCTGCTGTTAAACTTGCAGCGTGCTTTCTTATCAGAAACTTATTACGCAAGCGTAAGAAAATTTTCTATGCAAAGTCTAACTACAATCGAGATTCGCGACGTTAAATATTAGTAACATCTTGTGCGTAATTCTTGTTTAATAAACCAGTTGTAGATTATGTGCTGCTCTTATTCCTTGTCAAGTGCGTCGTTTAATTTTCTAAAAAGTATCATTATCTTCTCATTAAACACAACCTCTGCGTGCTTCTTGTACTTCTTTCAACTTAATTAATGCACATTTAACCTCTGACATTATTTCATACCCGCACATGTCACGAATGTAGATTTTACGAGTACATAAAAGTACCATGTCCATTTGCATTCCTCTATGTTCCTTTCACCTTTCACAAAAGTTGAAATACTGAATCTTTTCTTTGAATAATTTTAAAATTCTCATGCAAATGGCCTCTTTCGATTAACGAATTTATACGATTTTAATTTTCGTTCAAAGTTTATTCGTATTTGATGTTCCTTTATAGGTAAATTTTATATTTCCATTCGAATTCAGTTTTTATTTTATTTGCAATATTGATTCTTATTGTTTTTGGTCTGTTATTACTTTTGTATATCTTTCTATAATCACTGGCAATTATTTCTCAGAAAAAGTGTTAACCTACTTAATTCTCGAGTCTGGTAATTAAAAATTCGTAAAAATCTTTAGCCGTGAAAAAATTTCAACTCTCAAGGCTACAATGAAATTTTCATAATTTCAGCCTTGAAAGTAGAAATGTCTACCTCAACATTCTGGGTAGATAATTTTTCCGTCACCTCTTCAAGTCCCGGTGTAAATATTCGTGCACGATGTAATTATAAGCGGACGTTTTTTGTAGGTTATAATATTTCCAAGCGTGTGTAAATAATTCGTTTTTCCTAAGGTAGCACAGTTGCGAAATTACCTGCAAAAACTGAAGTTTGCAACTTCTAGTAAAAAAGTCGTCTCATTGAAAGAGTACAGAAATTTGAAATTATCGTCATCTTAAAATTCCGATTTACAAACTCCATTTCTAAACTGTTCAAATTCGGATAAAAATCTGAATTTGAAATTGAAAACGATTAAATTTGAAACTTAAATTCAATTAACTTTTGTTAATCAATAATCCTACTTAGTTGTTAAAATTTCAAAATATACATTGATAATTATCAATATTGAATAGATATGTTTTGATTTGCAATATTTGTAATGAACAGAAACTTTATTTCTTGAAAAATGGATGAAGATTGTTTGTCGATTTTAAAAGTGTGCAGTGCGTGATTCTGGTTTTGATAATAAATTATTTTCCTGACTTGAAATAAGATCGATATCGTTGTTCCTAAGGACCCTTGTAAAAATGGTCCAATAAAGGAAAGGAGTGGTTTTGTGCATGCCACATGGTCGAACGTGATAGGCCTAAGTAAGGTAAATGCCAAAATGCACTCCATAATTACTGCCAAAGCGTAAAATACTCTTAATGATTGGCTCGTTATTAAATGCCAGTATGTGCCACAAAGTGTCGGATTGCCTAATGTTATCCACTTACCGTACAAAATCAAATCTTTCTAAGCATCCATAATTCAAAATTTGCATACCGAATCGAACCGATCAATCATTGTCTTAATAAACATAAATTAAAGGCACACTTAAAACCTTATAAATTGTATTTGTAAGTGGCATTAAACAGTAGTCAGACGAATCATAAAAACGTGGGATCAAAAAAATATTTGGCGGTCTCAAAGACCATATTCAAATTCAGGAATTTTAAGTGGTACAAATTTCGAAATGATCAATGTGGAAAACATTTAAATTTAAAGTGTTAAATAATTGATGAATCCACTTTGGAAGCGTTAAAAAATTTACGCATCAAATTCGGAAGCGTTAAATAATGAACGCATCCAATTTGGAAGCATTTGTAATAGACGCGATTAATTTGAAAGTTATAGGCTCTAATTTGTCTGAAAGTAATAGACTTGGGGTTAATTACACGAAGATCAATAACTTTCAAAAAAATGAAAATTTTTAAAATCAACGTAAATTAAAATACCGGAGACAATGATACTTATGGTTAGTGAGCATGAAAAATAAAATTTTAGTACTTTTAGAGAAAGTCGTTTTGAGAGAAAGCATTCTACGTATAATTAACGAAATTAGACCACTTACTACACCTTCTGTGTCTTCCGCATTTTCTTCAACTCACGGCTTGTTGCCAATCGCGCCGCGTGATTTAATATTAATTAATTAATTAATTGCTCTCAGACAATTCTACTTTTACTTGATATCTTTCAATCTAAATCGACTAATTGTTTTTTCCAAAAACCTTTTTGTACCTTTTCCCTCGATAAATGCATTAAATTGGATTATTAAACATTTATGTAAAGCAAAATTCTTATGTAGATATTTAACTCAGATATACCTAGCCGAGACAAAAAAATGTAAAAATATTTTTATGACTTTGAGGAAATTAATATAAAGTTAATTGAAAAATTGACATTTTTATAAAATAAACTTATTTTTGTTGGATTATTTTTACATTGCTTGCAATGAATTCAAAATTTCGTTTAAAGTTTAAAAAAATTTTGTCTTTTTGTAAGGAATTTTAGCTAAAGAGATTATACCGAAGAGATTAAAGTAAGGTTCTGAAATTGATAATAGGGGAGATTTTGTGGGATAACGAGATTTTTGTTAAAAGTATAAAAGTTACGTAATATGAGATATTTCGATTGAAAGATTGTTTTGTAGATGTGAAGTGAGCGTAATTTGCACGAAAAGCAAACGCAGTAAAACAATTTGTTACGCGCAGTTCGCACGATGAACAAGAGAGACGTGCATACTTTCACCCTGGAATCCCAAATGTCAAGGTATTATGTAGACTGACCCGGTCGGCAATAATTTAACATGCAATGTGCATTACGCAAGGTTACCTCAGAAAAGGGAATTCATCTGCTATCTCCAATCATCTGTAAAAATAATTTCGATAAATCGATACATTCCATCAAAGTTAAATATCTCTCTCTCTCTCAATTGAATACCAATCGTGTTTACTGTTACTAATTTTATTATGTTCTTCATTGTATATTGTTAACATTACTTACAATGTGTGTACTTTTATTGTTAACATTCATTCAAATTTTCCCGAATATTTCTATTTGCATAGGAAAATTATTTTCGTAACAAATTCTCTTTTTTCTCAACAAATTGTTTATACTTTCCACTCCAGTTTTATCTTCCTTAATGCAAATAACTCATTTACCAGTTTTTATAGAATTCCTAGAAAGATAATACATTTTTAGTTTTTGAGTCAACTCTGTCCCTCGAATGGAAAAAGTTAAAATGATAGTTTTATAGATAATACTAATCTCAATGTTAATGATCATTTCTAGCAGTCTATCAATTTAATTTTCTTCTTTTATTTGCAAAAATATGTTCTCTTCCAACTTGACATATTGACTCAAGCTCTATTCAAGTTCTGTTAGTTTCTACTATCTGACAGAATATTTCATTTATAATGATAATTATGATACGAATAATGATATGTTAATATTCGCAAATAATCTGATGCTGCCCCAGAAAGCTCGTTTTTGATTCGTGGACATTTGATTTTTATTTGGATAAACAGTTGCGGTGTAAAAATGAGTTTGAGAAACGAGTTTATACAAAAACAAAAGTGCAAGTCGTATAGAATAGATAAAAGGGTGACACGGGACTGTCAATTAAGGAAATAATCTTGATTTTATTCATGAATGCATTTCACGGAATGAGCACATCTTGACTCTTGACACGAAGAAAATACTTAAAACACGTCAGTGGAATGTCGATTCTACAAACGTCTCGCGTCATTCTTCTTTCAAGTCCACAATCTGTGTGGACTATTTAATTTCCTGAGATATGCACTTGGTGGCCGTGTCTCGTTTCATGTGCGACATATTGATTATGCCAATTAACGGTAACTATCTCCCAGCAGCCAGGAACTGCAACCTAGGCAAATCCGATGGAAGGAATCGACATTGGCACGTGGCAAAAAGCACTCGTGGCAACCACTAGACTGGAAATAGTTCCTCATTTCAAACTAGATCATGTTTTCTATTTTCGACTCTGGAATAATTACATTTCTTCTAAATTAGACGATAATCGTACTAGATGTAGGCACTCAAGAAAACGTGATGTAACTAAATTTACGAATATTTTCTTGACGCGTTTTTAAGAATATTTTCCATATTGTTCCATATTGTTCCATATTGTTCCATATTATTCCATATTGTTATTGTTTGAATATAATACTTGCCAAGAAGGAGTTCTTGAATAAAGAATTACGTTTCTTCGACCCTATAATATCATTACAACATTATTGATATGATGACTGAGGAATAGCATTAACATTAAAATATGTTAATGTTAAAAGTTCAAAGTTAAAGTTCAAAGTTAAAAGTTAAATTTTGGTAGGATGGTGATAAAATTTTTGATGAGTCAAATATTTTTGTCATGTGGTTTTTATTAAAACATCGAAAAATTCTTTTTTCGTGTAAGCTTTCGTTAAAAGTTAAAGTTAAAAGTTAAAGTTAAAAGTTAAAGTTAAAAGTTATAGTTAAAAGTTAAAGTTAAAAGTTAAAGTTAAAAGTTAAATGTTAATGTTAAAAGTTAGAGTTAAAATTTAAAGTTAAAAGTTAAATGTTAATGTTAAAAGTTAATGTCAATGTTAGTTTAATGTATAAATGTTCTTTCAATTTGTTGCAACTACTTTCTTTTAATTACCTGGAGCTTTTTTAAAAATTCAGGTTCTTTTAAAAGTACCCGAGTGTCTGAAAAATAGCTGTGATACGCCCTTAACAGATGACTAGAATTGCATGTTGAGATAAGATCTAGAGATGGAGAGATTCGAGCATTCCTCAAGTAAAACCGTTCCTTGACAATAATCAGAGGACAGAATGTCCAATAACACTTTGATTCGATCGTATGTTAGATTTGGAGGTCCGAGCGACGTTGATTCTTGCAGTGAGTGATATCGGCATTAGTTAGGGTTGATCTCGGCTGGAGAACTAGTTTCGCTATCCGGATCTTTGGGATTAGAGCTCAGAGACAACCATTATTTAATGCCAGCGATACCAGAACGCAGACGGTTACGACTTTGTAACCGTTACAGTGCATGCAGGCAGCGTGTAATAGATGTGTACCAATATATTTCATTGAGAGTCGGAATGCGCGAAACGATTCTCCACGTCACATCTGCAACCGTATTAAATAATCCTCCTCATGAGACAAAAACAGTAAAACGTCCTTAACACATCCTAAAGACACCTCCGAGTCCAAATGGTGCCTTCTGGGTAATATACCTTTGGATTATGACGCTAGCGCAATTTATAGACTGAATAAAACGATTTTATGATGGAAACACCATTCAGAGAAGTCTTTCACTTGATTCGAATAAAATTCCCTCGACTGTAAATTTTCCTAAAGGATACCCTTACTTGATAAGAGTCTGATTTACTGGGCTGCCAGTACTAAGACTTTAATACTAGTACGAAGTATATTTTACGGGTTAATACACTTAGTAGTTGCTTTCATAATCTTTTTTATATATATTTGGTTCCAGAGATTTTTTGCTCATTTTTCTTTTATTTCTTTCATTTTTCTTGCAGATCGTTTGAAATTATCAACTTGATACCAAACAGGATCAACTTGATGCTACAAAGTTCCAAAATGCTTGATGTCTTTATTGACTACATCACTTTCATACTTTCAAGCTAACTGTGGTTTTTGACATTCATATTAAGAAATTTGCAAAAACAGTTTCTATCCTAATGTTGGGTATAAAACTTTATACCCAACCCTAAATACAAACTTTTTGTATAAAGTATTGTTATAAAGTTTATTTGTTATAAAGTATTTATAACAAAAATTCAGTACGGATTTTTAGGTTTTTAAAATTTTTCAAATTCCTGGAATATTTTCCTTCAATTGGAGGACGAAATGTTTATGTCGACACGGAACTGACTGGGCTAGGGAATTTCATTATGCTGCTAGGTAACATTATTCTTGGACTTGGCACACCACAGTGAATCATTGGTTTCCATTGGCAGATAGTATCGATCCTGAGCTTGAAAAATCGAGGAATCTCAGGCGCGACCTTTTTAAGGACGAAGTGAACGTATCGCAACACGTGATTTTCACTTAATTACATCTTCTCTTTAACCTCAGCTACAATTACCATAAATTATAGGTAATTATACCATTGACTCTTGCGTCCTTTCTACTTCAAAACCAATCTTGTTTTATTCTAAATCGAAATTTCCAAAAATTCCTTACAATTTTTTTAAGCATTTTTCATCACGAATATTATTGTCGGATAAAGATCGATCGATTAAAATTTACTTTTAATCCTCGTAAATTTTGATTTATTTGGTTTTAAACATTTTTGCATCTCATATGATTTTAATGTATTTAAGAATAGTACTTTAGTTGGCGAAAAAATGAAACTAATGCAGAGGTTTATTTAAATTTAGAAAGTGTGTTTTATTGGATTTGTGGTTAATGGATTTTGTAAATTTAAGAAATGGGTAATATTTATGATTTTATATCGAACTTGAATAATTGGGAGTATGTTCTTGTGACAGGAAGTATCTTTTTGTAAATTGTGAAAGCAATATGACAATAAAATAGAGTGTTTGAAGCAGAAGATATTCATGACCACAGACTAGTGACTTTGCTGTGCCAGAGTGTCTGATCTCTTTTCATCGTCGACCCTGTCTCATGTATAATGTCGAGGACACACGTGGGCACGTAACGCCTTGTAAAACGTCAAACTCTCTTTAAAGATTCGCGGTTTATAAACAAACAACTAAAAATTTCACTTCAGGGACGACCTCTTTAAACCGATTTTTCAAAAAGCCATTCTTTTACATCAGGATGCTCTTATTTGTTCTTATTTTTATTATTATATGCTCTTATTTTCTTCAATTATCATAGCAATATCTAATATGAGGGATACAATTTTATGATTGTCAATTGTTACTGACAATCATAAATTGTAGGCATACATATACGTCACATCCAAAAATAATACCCAAAAATTTACATCCAAAATGAAAACATAATATCCACATCATGAATCTGAACTCAAGGTGTGAATTTACTTTTGACTTCATTTAGCAATTAGCAAATAATTGTTAATTTAACTTAAATACTTAAACTTTAACTTAAAACCAAATGTTGATTCTATATGTAAAAATGACTAAAAATTTAACTGTAAAGTTGATTATTTCTCAAGTAAAGTTTGCTTTTTTTGATGTGATGTTTTTTGCAGCTTCAATATTGTAGGTCAGAATTTCAGCTTGATTTTAGGTCAGATATTGAGATGGATTTTAGGTCAGATTTTCTAATCCTTGGTTTCGGTAGAAATATCTTATGTGACAGAGTCGATAATTCTAAGTGAAAAAAAAGTTTATTCAGACATCGCCTACTCAACGACTTTAGATCATCGCTCTTCTCGTTTATTGCAACAACAGACATTGCCTGTTCACCTACTTTTAACACTATGTTGTTCTCGTACACATAATTCAGAAGGATGTCAACACTTTCGCAAAACGTGTCTGTTATCACCTAGTTTAGTTATTTTGATCCTCTGATTAACAGATTTGTCGATATATTTAGATAATTATCAACAACTGTCATGTAAATGATGAATTTATAAAAGTCCAATAAATTGATTTTTAAAGACTTGCAGTCTTGCACAAATATGATTAAAACTAGTACCGTCGTACAGAATCAAATTATCTTTGTCTTTCAGAATCAAATTAGTACCATTGTATATTTAAAGTGTTTAATTTGCAATGCAGTATTAGCACGATTTTTCATACATTTTCGGTACCATTGTGGTACCAATGTAGTACCAAATAAATAGTCTTGAAGTTTTCTTTCTAAGACTTAATAATGCTAATGTTAATACATGTTAGTTTTTTGTAAGAGGAAAAAATAGTTGATAAATGCAAACTATAGGTTTACAAATTATTAAGGCTCAAGTGAAAATCGAAACGCAGTATGTATAGGAAATTTATTAAGGCTAAGATGATTAGTGGCACGATGTATAATTACTCGTTATTTAATCTTTAAAATGCTTTTAACTGAGATTTAACGATCTAGTTTTAACACTTAAGAGTTGATTTGCATATTAATTCAATCGATTAGAATATTGATTTAGATTTTAAAATAATCTCAAATCATTGAATATATTAGACCTTCAATTTAATACTGAAATTAATTTAATCTCAAATGGCCATTTTGTTACTGTCTTAATTATTCATATTTATTAATCGCAGCGTTACTAATCATCAGTAATGAAGCAAATACTTAATTATTTCGTCAACTGAATATTAATTGGTAAATGTTAAAACTCTTGTCATGGTCATTAAATAACAGTAAAATTCTATTCACTATATTTTTTAAAGTATTCGATAAACAATACAACACAATGAATTAAGAAAAATAACTTGAATAACTCATTTAAAAAATCTTTATTTAACATTTAAAATCAATCGCTATTACAAGAAATAAAAATGGCAATCTCTTTCAGTTGGTAAATTCAAATCACTTCGTATAGGAATCAATACAAATTTTAATCAATATAAATTATAATCAATATAAATTATAATCAATATAAATTAAAATCAATATAAATTATAATCAAAATCTGAATCGATTCTATTCTAATCGGTTGCAATTTGAATTCTTGTAAATTACAGTCAAAAATATTATAAATTAATTATTATAATTATAAATTAATAAATTTTACAATGTATTTTTATAGCTGTTTATGATTTTAATTTTTGGTTTTTATTTTCTTTATTTTTTTAACGGCTGATACATATCTTTAAATGAAGATACTTTAGAGATGAAACGACAAACGCCAACATCGTTATTTATCCTTATCTGAATCCCTTCAAACCGCTAGCCACATCAACTCTTTGAAGGCTTCTTCATTTTTATTTTTGTGTATAATATCGACCACGCTTTCCTCTACATATTGACGTCTTCTCGACGCAAATGCAGGTGCCGTGTGCTGAATCAGTCGACTCTAATTTTGTCATCTTGTCACGCACTTATAAAATGCTATTTAAACTGACATCATATCGAAAATCTTATCAATTTGGAACGTTCACTTCAACTAATAAACATTAAAAAATACGACCAAGATGTCTTAGGAAAACCTTCTCCCGCTATTTTGTTTATTTTTGACTTTACTTATTGCTTCCTCGATATACTTTAATTTCCAAGTTTTTGAAATAATGATTTCGATTCTCAAGTTTTCGAAACACTGATTTCGATTTTTCCAATATTCTTATGTATTTATTATTCTCTATGGTAAACTCATTTTTTGAATTTCGTAATTTCTTTTCTTGTGCGTTTTAAACATTCAACAATTGTCTAATTTTTTGTTGAGGTTTTATACGTTTTCAATTTTTAAAAATTTTTTTATACCTCTTTTAATCTTTTGATTAATTTTTCTTAATTTCAAACATTTTTCTTTAAAAAATTTGTATTAAAAAGCAAAATTTAGTTTTTCTTGTACCTATATGTTATGTAGTCGTAACCTAAGAAAGTCATAATTTTTACGTAATGTGTTCATTTGTTTGAAAGTACATTTAAAGTGTATTTATGGTTGGCGGGTGTTGACCACTGTCATATTATGCAAACAGATTGAAAACAATAATAAATAAATAGCTATAGAAAGTAGAATGTTGCGACTGTGTGGAATTTGATTCGAACGTTGGTAAGAATTTGATTCGTAGTGGTATATCGTTCGTGATCAGGGTATGGTGTCGCCCACGCGACCAGGAAGCAACCTGACCACGAATGTGGAGCTTGCATTCCACATTGTTTATCAATTATTATATCGCTGTGCTTAAGACCAGGCGTACTGCCTTCCTAGTTACTGCTCTCGAGAGCTAGTAATTGTACTGCGCACAATGACGCGCCAATCGTTTCTTTCCTCAGTGTCCAATTACCAGCTTGGTGTCGCAAAAAGACAAAAACTCACCTGCTACCTTCAACCGTTAGCTGTGAACCTATTTTTTACCACATTGTTTACCTCCTCAAGCCATACACTTTGTCTTCATTTCTTCCAATCGCCACAGTAAAAAATTTGCTCTTTAAAGTGTTGCTTCAGTTCCAAATTCAAAACATCAGTTTATTTTCTTTATTTTTAACGAAACAACTTTGTTCTTCCCTGATCCGAACCTGATCAGGGTCGAAGCCAAATTTCTACATGGGACGGGTATTAGTAAAAACTTTGTTTTAAATGTTTAATTTTCTTTTAAAATTAATTTTAAAAACATTTAAACATTTTAAAAATTCAAAATGTTTAAATTCAAATTTTTTAAAAAAAATTTTAAATTTAAAAATCTGAATAATTATAAAATATATAATATTACAAAATACATTCTCAATTATAAAATATTTTTTGTTTCGGAGACAAAAAAATTAACATTAATACAAGTCAGGCAATAATCGCAAAAGTAGGAATGGAGCGCTTTGTTGATGAAACTTTATGTTTGGTAGTATAATATTTAATGTAAGAGCTACAAAATGATACTTTTGTGTGACTTGGCGAAAAACTTGGGTGCAAAAATAATATATAAAAGCTGAAAGGAAATATAATTTGTGCAGTAAAATGTGCGAGACGTGAGTCTGACATTAATGCTAGTTTACCGTCAGTCTGTGAAATATTCCCGGTAACTTGACCGATAATTTACAGTACGCCACACAAAATGCTCTGAACTGTCATTTTCAGTCACGTATATGTACATAAGGCAAGCCGTCGTTGAGCCTTGCAAAAGGTGTTACAAAGGTTGTAAATTACATGTACTCCATTTTGACGCTACGCCCTTATGCACACTAAAAATCATTCATAAAAGGCTTCATGATGTTGCATAATTTTCCACTACCTCACAATTTCTCCATATCCTGGAAAATTGTCCTTTTTTTCTTCTCAACTTCTTCATGTGCTGAAAACTTTTTTTTTCCTCAACTTCTTATATCCTGAAAATTGTTTTTTTCTCAATTTCTCCTTGTCCTGAAAACTTTTCTTCTCAACTTCTTGTCCTGAAAACTTTTTTTTCTCAACTTCTCATTATTCTGAAAACTTTTTTTTCTCAACTTCTCTGTGTTCTAAAAACTGTTCTTTTTTCTTCTATAAACTATTCCATGTTTTGGAAAACCGAGTGGAAAATTATCTCTTCTTTTACAAATGAAATGCAAATGTTGATTCCTCATAGAAAAGCATTATTTCTTTGTTTTGTTTTTCATTGGCTTGGAATTTTTACATTCTCGTTAATAATTTCTTGTATGATTGGATGAATGTCAGTCGCAGTAGATTAGCGCGATTTTGGTCAGGCAGCGTTGGCGCGGATTAGCATGAGCAAGTGTCGTGATCTTAGCAGATCATAGCTCTTTCCTGATTATAGTCATCTAGTCGAGCAGATCGGTTGACCAAGATCACCCTTGCCTTCTGTGCGATTTATTTACGTCTCTTGTCATATACAGTTATTTTACATTTCTCCATTAATCTGCAAATACAGCTATAAGGAAATTACACTCTAAATTCGAAAAAAATTACTCTCCAGGTAATTTGTAAGAATTTTGAAAACGGTATGCAAATTTTTATATCTTTTCTATCGAAAAGTATTAACTGATTTTGAATTAAATGTATTGTATATTATATATGAATGGGTATCATTATTATATAGTACACTGTAAAAAATTCGGGGAGTTAATGACCACCGGAGTTGGGAGTTAAATTTTTGGAGTTAATTATCAACTCGAAAAGGAAGTTCAGTTAACTTAACCTC
>WNHD01001825.1:0-18566 GCA_011057455.1 Ganaspis sp. Gsp50 | reverse complement strand
TCAAGTTATGTCAACTCCTTTTTCTCTAACTCCCAAAGAGTGCGACTTTTATAGAATCCCCTAGGGAGTTAGTTTTTAACTCTCTTTTTTTACAGTGTATATAAGAATGGGTATCGTTATTATATATTATATAGGAATGAGTATCATTATTATATACAAGAATGGGTATCATTATTATATATTAATGGGTAGAACCTCCTTAATTGAATTGTTGTTACATTCCCAGCAGAGAGAATATTTCTTTGCCATTTTAAGAGTTACCGGTATTACTTTATTATGAGCAGTGACTGAGTTTCCTTCATACAATGAAATTGTGAACTTTAATGAATTATTATCTATGCAGCAGATTGCATAAAGTAATTAAAATATGATTAATGCCTTGGATACTGAAATAGGGAAGAGAATTGAAACATAAGGTGTGGAAACCAGATGAAGTGAGAATGATCCTTGAACGTCCTTTGTAAAGTAGACAGATTTCAGGGTAGAATTTGAATTTAGCTGATTATCTGACGTATTATACTGATTATCTTAAGTTTACGTAAGACCCTGTATGCATAACTTACATAACGAGGTCTAAGTACGGTCTAGGATCACCATGCTGTGCCGTTGCTCGGAAAACACGATCATAGACGCAGTGCAGTAGGTTTCTCACGTTTCTCGTTAATCCGATCGATAGGAGAATTCACTAGAATTCTTCCAAGTGCACATGAGTTTTCCCGGTGTAAAAACCGCTATTGCTCACGACGCACTTGCCTCAAAGTCGATGCCAGTCCTGTCTGTATGTGTTTCTTTAAGTATCTGCCAAGTGTGGGCACACATGGTGGCTATCTCTCCAAGAGAGCAAAGATTCTGTCCCGCCCAACGCCCCCATATTATTTCCTCGTTAGCTGCTCAATCCCGTGACTCCTCTAATCCACTAATGAAAAACAAAATGCGAGTTTTCTCCGAGAAAATTACGAGTCTACGCAGAACGCACCTCCCGCGAGATATATCTCGATTGCCACGTTTCTCTTGTAATTCCATATGCACAGGGTATTTTCCTCTTTTAATAAAACTTCTGTGAAATTATATAGACCTTTGCGATATATTCAAGCTTTCTGCAAATTGTTTCTTTTTTTCTACTTTTGCTAGGCGATCTAATTCGTGTTTGGAAATAAAACAGTTTTTGCTGTGTGATGATATTTTTCTTCTGTGTGTGTAATTTTCTGTTTAGAGAAGTTTTACATGTAGTTTAGTTTTATTGTAGTTTAGTTTTACCATAGTTTAGTTTTACTGTAGTTTTACACTTTTTTTTATATTCTCGTTTCTTGGCAGGTTATTTTTTGGTTTTCACTTTATCCCAAAAATTACATTCTCCTGTTTGGAAATTCATTAAAAATAAAAAAATTCCAGAATCATTTTTGAGATAAAAATTTTGAGCAAATTTTACTTTGTACGAATATTTCGAAACAACAGTTCTTTGGGTTTTTTTCTATATTTTTGATATGCCACTGAAGTTTGCAAAGTTTTTTTTCGTTTGCAGAAAAAGAAAAACAACCTAGCAAAAACAAATTTTCGTTATTCTCAAATTTTTTAAATACTTACAATTTCCAAAACTTTTGTTTTGGCTTATCTTTTCACAAAGTTGGTAAATAAATATTAGAATGTTTGAGTAAAAAGAATGTTCTGTTAATCGCAAAAGAAAACGTTCAAACTTTAGTATCATTTTTTGATTGTATTATTAAAATCTATGGTAATTAAAGTTTACCCACTTTATTCTTTCGTTGTTGCAGAGAAAACTGTCTCTTTTCGATGTAGAATAATCCGAGGGATCGAGATCGTAAAAATGGTACATTCTAATCTGAAATTTTGAATCAACTTGAAACTATTGTAGGACTATTGTAGGTTGTAGAATTGAAAAGAGCAATCTTATCCTGTAAATAATAAGCAGGCAATTAGCCTTCTTGACTTTTTGTCGGTCATTGAAACTGATATATTGCTATCGCACTTTAATCGTACACGAGAAGATGTTTAAACTATAATTACTTCCTGACTACTTAGGAGCATATGAGAGAGAAGAAAAGGAAGCTGTAGGAAGAGGAGAAAGGATTAAAGATAAACTTTAGTCGAACGTCTCGCATCTCGCATTATTTGCAGAAATCTAACAATTATCAGTTAATACAGTCAAGCTTTAAAACCATGTAATCGTTCACTTAAGACCTTTTCAAAAGTAAGACTGCATAAAGAAAGTCACGAACTGTTCTGCTTGTCATAACATAATAATTATTATGAGGCGAGCATTAAGGAAGGGGAGTAGACTTAGGAATTCATTGAAAAGAACTGGCCCCTAAATTACCATTATCGTGTAAAACGATATTAACTTAATAACAAACTCCAGTCACGTTTCACTGACTTGACTTGAACATTTGCAGAAATAATAAACTTTACTGCCCAAACGTTAAATTTCTATCCCAGATTATAGATAAATTGCAATTGTTTAGGAGTTTATTCTTTAAAAATTGAAATCTACGTTATTATATGTGATTTCTCAGCTTCTAGATACATTTTAATAGTTGAATATTAAATTATTTAAGTGTACTCGCTTTGTTGCAAATTGCTGAAAATTGTTGATATTTAAGTTGCTGAAAATTGCTTATCCATTAAAGTCGTCAGGATGCATTTTATCTGATTTACATTACGCTTTTGTTTTCTACATTTGTTTTGCATAAATCACCTTTTGTTATTCTTCTCGAAAATAGCATTTAATAGTCATAGTTTATGCTTTTTATTTTCACTGAAGAACATTTTCTTTTTGCTGAAAAGATTTACTTTCTAGAACTTACTTTCAAAGTTTTGACTTTCAATTTCTGATTTTTCGTTGAATGTTGTTTAGTTGATTTTAAACATTCATTTTTACTGTTAGTTGATCACTTTCAGGTGATAAATTAATTTCTTTTTGGGTAATTTAAACCGCAAGCTGAAAAATTGAAAATATCAAATGCGAATCGAAAAACAAGGTACTAGATTATTGTTAGTTACTCGAGATTGTAATCTGTAAATGAACAGACAACACCCACAGTTGAGAGGAGAATGATAGTGTTACTATCTTTCGAATCATTAATCGTCGATTTAGAAGCAGTGGTTAGCGCCAATGAACACAAAAGTGATCTTGTTCTTAGGACCAACTTTCCCCATTGTCGACTCAATCGATTATTACAGTTGCTATCTGGTAACGAGATATCTTGCGTAACTTTCCAGCACTCCATATCACGTACAAATAAAAATGGCACTCGCTTATACATGTCTTATCTTGCACACTACGTAAGTTTTCCCTCTAGAAGGCACTACCGCGTATTCTATAAGCAGATACTCATTGGCGTCTGTGTTTTATCCACAATGGCTTTCAATTAAAGATGTCTAATTGCGTAGAGGATGATTTTTCTATATAATGTAGGTTTTACTTCATTATTTTCAATGGAGAATCAATGTAACGTCAATTTTATTTAAAGAGCCAATTATTCTGCCATGATCGCTATTCAAACGCGGTTCTATTCAAATGCGTGCAGTCAATAGATCTCGAATAACTAATTGATACAAATCTAATTACGATAATTATCTAAGACAATATCTGTTAGAAACTAATTGTACCTCTAGAGCTAAATTTATTCGCCTTGAGTGCTCTGGAATTTTTTCTATTCTATTAAACTGTTTTTTTTGTCTATATCTACTTTTTAATGCAATAATTTAAATTAAGTAATTGTTAATTAATTATTTGATTTACATTATAAGAATTATGTATCACAATAATATGAATACAAACATATAAATACAAAAATATAAATACAAAAGTACAATATTACAAAAATATACACGAAAAATGCAATTATAAAGAAAGCAATATGTTAAAAATAAGTAGTAATATTAATAAATGAAAAATAAATAAAATAAATAAAAAATAAATAAAAAAATACATAAAAAATAAAGAAAATAAATAAATAAAAAAAAAATAAAAAAAATAAATAAAAAATAAAATAAATAAAAATAAAAAGTAGTTTTAAATAAAAACGTTAAAAATAATATATGTTTAAAACTAACCTAAATTAAACCTAACACATTTAAAAAAAACAGTGAAACAAAAAAGACGAGACTCTAACAGTTAAA
This sequence comes from Ganaspis sp. Gsp50, assembly GCA_011057455.1. Classification (NCBI taxonomy): domain Eukaryota; kingdom Metazoa; phylum Arthropoda; class Insecta; order Hymenoptera; family Figitidae; genus Ganaspis; species Ganaspis sp. Gsp50. Next base: position 14,426 of record WNHD01001825.1, on the reverse strand, counting down.
CTCATAAAAAAACATTGACATAAAAACAATGTAAAAGCAAAAAATAGTAATGCGAAGAAAGTAAAACAATAAAACAAAAAAATAAAAGTATTAAAAAATAATAAGGAATAATGAAAGCTAAGACCAAAACAACAAAAGAAGCAGCAAAGAAAAAAGACACAAACACAGCGAAAAACAAACAAAAGACAAAAAAACAGAACTTCCTCTATGAGGAAGCAAAATTAAAAAAATAAAAGACTCGATCCATGGACGTTGAGTTAATAAAAAAGGAATTTTGAATGAAAATAAAATACATAGTTTTTTTTAATTATTATAGTTTTATTGTTTATAGTTATTATTTTATATGTATATATATTATACATTTGTAACTGCGCACTTAAATATTTATTAGCGCAAATTAGATAATGTTATAAACAATTGCTGATAGATTTACATGAAGAGTCGACGCCAGTGCAATTATAGGTACGAGTGTCCGATGAAATTTAAATTACAAGCGAAATAAAGTGTGCAGCGGAGAGTTGAAGATTTTATCAGTTGCATTAGCCGTAACGGAGTGTCGAGTATATCTCGATATAATTATATTTATCATACGATTATTATTATTCCTTGCACACTGTTACGTAAGAGTTGTTTCTATGAAATAATAATAGGAAGGTTCCTTCACCGGTTCCACACGAATGACGAATCGTTATTTCAAGAAGGAAGATCGATGAGAGGAAATCTTATTCAGAAAATCATCGATATCAGATGGTCAGCACATATCCTTCGTGTGTTAAACTATCGATAAACAAGTCTCATAATTTTTTATATTTTACTTCCTAATAGGGAAGCACTGTTTTTCTTTTATTTTGAAGAATTGAAAATAATCTTCTCTTGTTGCTTCCTTATATGAGGAGCATTTTTTATGATGTCATCTGCATTTTTAATGGTTCGAAAAATATTAATTTTTAAGTTCAAACTTCCATGACATTTTCGTCTTTTTGAATTTGCATTTATTTAAAGCATTCAAAGATGAATTCCCCTACAAATGTTCATCTGTAAGAATTTCCATTTATGTAAATTGTCATTCGCACAAATTTTCATTAATTCAAATTTGAAGCTCCATTTTGTATGTGTAATTGATTCGCTATTATCAATGCATCCAATTTTCAGTTTATATCCAATTTTCAATCAATGGAATCGTTGGAATTTTGTTAAATTTTAATAGCTAGTTCAAATATTATTTGTTCGTTTTTTAATTAGCAGTAAATTGTAATCTACAATTAAATTAGATCATGTATCTCAGTGGATATTAAAATTACTCGAATTCCAGCTTTTTAACATTAGGAAAGGCACATTCAGAATATGCTGCAAAATTATCTATACTCGACCTGTTGCGGTTTTGGATCGTTAATTGCATTAGGTATGACTTGGCAAGTGTAATTATCGCTTATTCGCGCTTTACGAGCCCTCCACATCCGGATTCTTTACCACAGCTTTTACGAGTCTTCGAACTAATTATTGTACAAATTAGTCAATCATTTTATTTACCAAAAGTGTGTCAATTGATGAGTCAATTGACAAAAAAGTGTCAAATGTCATTGCATTTATTAGACACGGAAAAATTCTATGATCTTTAATTTTATTTTAAATTAATTGATTTTTAATCAAAGAAAGTCAAAATTCAAATTGTTGAATGCGATTTAAATCAAAAGAGACTTGAGTCAAAGTTTTGTCTTTTAAATTTAAGTCTTTTAAAATGAAAAGAAACTTTGAAATGGTTTGTTAATTCTAGTTTTTTCTGTTGATGTTTTATTAATTTTAAAAAAATTGTTCTTTTAATTACCAACAGTAAAAATAGTGGTTTCTTTGCTTCATCAAATATTCCTTTTGGCTTAAGAAAAAGCACAAAAAAGTCATTGGAAAAGTTATTATAATTTGTAATAATCTCTTTCGCACCTTTTTTCTACTCGAGTTGCTCTCTATTCTATTTTCTATAGTTGTTGAATCTTAACGCGAGATTTGAGAAAATACATTATTTACAAGTTGAGCTAGGAAAAAATAATCGAGTTGAGGAAGTCGTTAACCCAGAACGACTGGCGCGAATTACGATCGGTGTAAATAATACATAGGAGTCAGCAAACATAAATTTACGAGAAAATGATGAAAATTGTGATTCGCACGGTTCGTAAAATCACAATGTCGATCGGACATTTAAATGCATCCGAAAGAAAAGGGAATTAAACGAAAGTCGAAAGTCGATTACCGTCCAAGTAGCCGTAAAATAACTTTGTAAAACGGAATTCATAAAAGTTTGACTTTACACATTGATGAATCATAAAAGCTACCGTTTCTGTATAAGGAATCACAAATACCGTTTAAGTTACGAATTTCATACCCAAGATTATTCCGCAGAAACTTCATTAATGATTTTATTCACCACAATGCGGAAATGCCAATTTCTTCATTGAAATTCTATTTTTCGATTCGACAATAAAGCAATCATTTTTTAAAAATGTTTTTTGCTATTTTGGTCTCAAGTTGATTTAATTATTTTTTGACTTTGTAATGAAATCAAATCTTTATATACACAGAAAGACCCGTATTCTAGGTTTAAGAATATCTTAGCTCCTGTTTAAGTATATATTCTATACTTACACTGAGAAAAATGAGTTTGAGTTTGAGTTTGAGTTTATATGGATAGCTAACTTTTAGCTACTACAGCTAAACATGTTAGCTGTTTTAGCTAATTCTTAGCTATTAGAGCTAAAAAAGTTTGCTATCCATATAATAGCAAACCCATTTAGCTGGAATAGCTAAAAGTTAGCTAAAACAGCTAACTTTTTTCTCCGTGTAAGTTGAGTATAGAACAACTTTGTTAATCTTAAATTTATTTACTTAAACATCGGTTCTACATTGTTCTATTATTATTATTGAGTCACTTTTCTTCTTTTTCTTTATTTTTTTGAAAATTGAGAATACTTGAAATTACAATTGGTTATTAGTTAACGTTGAGAATATTTTACAATTTAAAATGCGTTTTGCGACTTTGAGTGTATGATTCGAGAGGGAGAATAGACCAAAGGTGAATAATTGTAGTGGATCAAGATAACATTGATGTTAAGCGAGAAACAGTGTAGTTGGTGTGACCCTGAAAGATGCTCTGGTGAAAATAGCGGTCCTTTTTTTAGAGTGAGGATCTTTAGAAAGGTAACGCGTTCGCGCATTAGCGTTAACGACAACGGATCTGTAACTGATACCGTCACGGCCATTGTGGACAAACTACCAGCTTATAATTAATTATAATTGAACCGAGCATTGTTTAACATCTTGGTAGTAATGTTTCGAACATCAGACCTAATTCGCACCAACTTTCACGATTAATATCACAAGCAATTTGGAAAAAAATATCTTTCACGGATTTATGCGGTTTCACTCGTTATGCTTTTAATCATTCATATTCTAATTATAGTCATTAAAATAATTTTATTAAAAGAATTATATTAAGATATTAATTAAAATTGTTAGGTGTTTCCTGTATCCTCTCGTATATAAAGCATGGTTTTCTTTTAAGAAAACTGAATCAAAATGTAGATAATATGTATATTAATATAGCTGGACGATTATTTATTACGTGTGTTGCTCAGAATCGATATAAATAATTGATTATAGAAGCTTGTAAATTGACTAAATTTTAATTGACTCGAAACAAATTAAAGCTGTCAGATGATAAATAAGAGATAGTGTGTTTGTTTTTTAATTGTCTTACTTTCTAATCATTAGCGGCTATTAAGAAAAGAGTATGATAAAGAAAAAATTGTCAAAGGATCTCAAGGATTTTTCTGTGGTTCTATGAACTCTTTTATCTCGTTTCCTGCATTAAATGGACGACTGGTCTGTTTGTTTCCGCGGTTGAACAATTAGTCATGGGATTCTCTGCGTTTAGTTAATCATGCGTGCTACAGCGAGAAGATTAGAAGCGATTACATAGAGCGGCCTTTTGCAGAAGCCGTTACGTACCTGCGTCTATTAAAACCAACTACATTTTATGTTCTATTTCACCTTTTTACACACACATTCTCTTTTCAACTCAACTATCAATTTCTAAAAATAATGTTCAATCATTAAACTGCAAATGAGAAAAATTTGCATCGCATAAAAAATCATTTAAAGGAGATATTATATAAACCCTCATTTCCATTTCGCAGAAATTACTTATAAATTATTATCAGAGTTACTTATTCTGAACAAGATGCAAATTACCTGACGCCCTTTTGAAAAGCGAGAGTGCTCTCATATGGAAAATGTACAAAAGAGGCAAATTTAGTTAAAGAAAAATAGAGAGAGAATAAAAATATGTAGTAGGGTTGAAAAAACGGAAATAGAAAAGAAAGGAAAAAGTTTTACCTTTACACTATGAAAGTTTTATAATAGTGTTTAATTACTGAAAAAGAGAAAAGAATGTGTTTTGATAAAGTACAAAAAAAGGATAGGATAATTGTAGAAAAAATGACAAAAGGTGCAAATAAAACAGAATAAAGATGAAGTAAAGAAAACATCTCGGAAAACATTTAAAAGTATTCAAAGAAAATGCACAAGAGTACAAAAATGAATAAAAAATAAAGAATAAAAGAATAAAAAAAAAGTATAAAAATACTACACAGAGAAACGGAATACAAATTTATAAAAAGAATGTATTAAAAAAGCTTTCAACTTCTTTTATAATTTAAACTTTTTAGAATACAACTTATTTTTATAGTAACAATAAAAGAAAACACAAAAAATAAATATAGACAAGGAAACTACAAAAAATAAAAGAAATGCTAAATTGCATAAATACATTGTAGAAAAATGGAATTGTTTTTTTCTACTATTCTCTTTTATTCAAATTAACATGCGGTTAAATGATAAGAATTCTTTAATTACGGGTCTTAATTGATTTGTTGTGAGTTTTGCATGAAGTGATTAGCATAAAATGTGAGGAATTCTCTTTAAACTGGAACCCATGATAATTGTAATGAAATTTGTTATGTATAAACTGTGAAGTTATTATAGCAAAAAAAGCCAAAGTGTTGGATAAATTATTTATGAATAATTTATGAATTCTCCTAGAAGAACACGTAAAGTGTAACATATATAAGTATATGCATATTTTTTTTGCGAGAAAGGTTTTTTAAAAGTGAATACGTTGAAGGTCGTCCTTTCGCTGAAGTCACGCCTTATACTATTTAATCCATCTATTCCACAATAGATGACAGAACTAGGCAAATACAATATCCTGTACTATTCCTTTCCTTGTAAACAGTGCTGTATTCGAGAGATACCTTCTTATCAAATTCAAAATCTCCTCATTCTGACCATTCTCACAAGTTAAATGCTTTTTAACTAACTATACGCCATTTCCTGCATTTTATTCTGTCTTTTCTCAACATTTGCATTAATCGTGCTTCACGTCTTGATTTTCTTTGGTTAATTTATAACACCTAAAGACTAATTATTCATTGTTTAGTTTAATTTTAACAAGAATTTTACACAACCAATAATATAACAGAGTAGAAAAGCAACCAGGGAATTTAGTTATGTCATGAAATTGATGACATAAATTTGGTTTAAGCCAATTGAAATCATAGAAATTTTTGCAATATTATATTTTAGAAGTTTTGCCGCAACAACATTTTATCTAAAATTCTTAGAATTTCGTGGATGAAAATAGTTCGTATGTAAATATATGTAATAGTTCGTAAATATTCGTATTCGAATTTTTGTCGTTGACAAATTTTTCCAATTTCGTTTTATAAGTGGTATAATAACAAATGTGATTTTAGGAAAAATACAGTTAAATTTAAAAGCCAAGGTCGAAAACCCTTTCGGTTTAATCCAGATATCCCAGCAATTTCGTGTTGAGTCTTAATGGCGAGATTTTCGGAATGCAAATAAATAGACAACATGGCAAGTATTTTGAGGAATAGGTATTTTCAGTGAGGAATTCGGCGCGTGAAGTATAAGTATAAAAGACACGTCGAGACAGCAGACCTGCTGACAAGTCGGAGGTGGCCAAGAATTTGGACACAAACTGCTAATGAGTTTGAGGATCGCGCCTAGATTAAAGTCGGATTTTCTTCATTTTCTCAAAAGTTCTCAATTCTTCATTTTCAAAACACCAAGTTAAAGCCACTGATTTGTAAAAATGGATTCATTAATTTATAAAAAAGGATTCACAAAGTTTTTTATTTGTATATTTGTAATCGTTTCGTTTTATCGTTTCTTACAAAAAAAAAACAAAATTCACATCTATAAGAGAAATATAAAAAAATTAGAAATGAGAAATTAGAAAAAATAGAAAGATTTTGAAAGAAAATAAAACTCTAAAAAATGTATGGAAAAAATCGACTCTGAAAATGCAAGATATGAAAATGAAAGATAAGAGGAGATTAGTGTGAATTAGTTGCATTTGAATTGAACTTCCTAGAAAGGGGAGTAATCTAGAATTAAAGCTAGAAATTCCTGGGCATTGATAATAATTTCCTCGCCTCGTTCTTTTTCTCCTCGTTTTTCTCTAATAATTAATTAATAATCAAAAGCTGATTAATTCGGAAGATAATGGAGTTAGATGCTTTTATTCAATTGTGATTAGTGGATACGCAACTAATTTGCATGCCAAACATTTTTAAAATGTATCTGTGAGTGATTCACTTGGTAGTTGGTTGCTAATTATGATATAATCTTTCTTGCTTGAAATTTTTGCCAACAAGTTTTACTTGATGACAGAAATTTGTTTAATTTAGACAGGGATTGAAATAGGTTCTTTTACTCATATCCTCTCGTTTGACTCTTTTGTCTTTTTGTTTCTTTCGACACGGTGAAAAGATTCGAGAAAACACCTGTAAGTGGCATTTATGTTACCATTGACTTGAAATAAACTAATCAGCGCGTGCGAAATTATTCGTTAACTTTCTTCCTAATTTTAAATTCGGTAGGTGAGTGAAATTAAAACGAACAATGAACTTAAAAATTTCATTTTCGTTTCAACAATTAATTCAAGAAAACGTAAAAATTTCCATTAAAGTATTTTTTAACTTCTACATTTTATTCATACTTAGGTATATAACATTTTGTTTACACTTGTTTTCGAGATGAAAGGTCGAGTTTTCAGATTTTAGGAACTTGAGTATTATATTTCGAATTTTTGAATTATATAAATCGATGAACTTGCTGAAAGTTATTTATGAACCGTGCTTGTAGATAAATAATTTACAGCAATGTTTTATTACATATAACTGTAAAATTAATACGATTCATTAAAAATTGAAACTGGGGTAATTACTATTTGTTTCCTTACGTTGTGCGTTCTTCCTTAAAGGAGGTAGAAACAATACGTTATCTCTTAGAACTGAGATACTACATGCCATTTAGGGACTTAAGGTACAACTCAAGGATATGTAATTTGTAAAGGTATTAAGTGAACTGAAAGATATTTTTTAACATGATCCAAAAAGGAGCTTGGTCGAACGGTAAAATCATAAAATTCTTTTAAAATCATTCACCGTTAAGAAGGTTCGTACTTTTAATATACATAGAATTGAAATTCCTTCTTCACCTTGAAATCTATGCTCTTTACTCGTCTAATTATTGCCGTTTATTTTAATCGACCATACTTAATAACTTTGTTTGAGAGTTTAAAATCATCCATACTTTCTAAGACATTAAAATAGAAAATAATTACAAACTTCATAATTTATTAATATAACAAAAATTGTTCTTTAATAAATGAAAAACTACACATTAACTAGAAAAAAAACTATGTCTCTTTATAACTTTTCATTAAAAAGATTATGAGAAAGTGTACTTTTTGCACCAATTTCAAATTAAACGTTTATTTTGAAAATTACTGACTTAAGTTTATCGAATTGCCTTCTTGGTTTTAATTAAACGACTAAAGCTGGTTCGCAAAATGTTTGTGGACAAGATTCAATTTCAAAATATCACAGGGAAAATAAATAAAAAAATAAAGTAAAAAATGGAGAGCAGAAGCTAATTACTTAATTCAATTTAAATCTTAATGCTCATGAAATAAGTAGCCTAAAAATAAAAAGCAGAGTTTTAAAATGAAATAATGATATCGGGAAGAAATAAAGTATCGAGATATAGTAATGAAGCTGTATCCGCCCTTTTTGCTTTGAGGAAGCAAGACATGAATTTCTGCATTTCTCCAGTTTGGTATTTACTTGGGAATGTAAAAAATAGTAAAAAAAGCATGCGAATCTTCAGGTACGAAACGATCGAGATGTATGCATTTACCACATAGCTTAATTATAAATAGAAACGGCGCGACAGCGAGAATCGTAAATTGTTGGTTTGAAATGTAATGGCCACTTTATATGTCATGCCAGAAATCTTCGTTGATCGGTAAACAATCCTCGACATTCACTCAAAACATTAACTTCTATTAATCACCCAGCTCTTAACACCAGAAGCCAAAACATACAAAATATGAATTTTGTCAACAGGAATCAAACAAAAATTATCAAATTAGTGGCAATGCTAAATTTACCCCTTCTTTATTTCATCAGGTCATACATAACTTGATATTTTTTATTCCACTTCGGAATTGATAGAAAAATATTTTTTGCTGGAGAATATGTTTTGTAAAATTCAAGATTAGGTTTTTATTTATTATTTGTCATCAAAAATTTACAATATTTTTTATTAATGATATAAAGAACTTTTACCTAATAAAGTAAATTTTTTGGAGAAAAGCAATATGATTAGATTTATATAGAAATACATGAGTTTGATTTCAAATCTAAGCATAATAACTGATTATAGAATTAATCAAAGCCTTCTCAAGATATTAAGCCAAAAAGTGTGCAATTAAGAAATATGAAAAATTTTAGTTTATTTACCTGTATAAAAACTAATACAGATGAAATTGCTATATAAATTGCTATATAATGAAAGGGAACGCAATGGAAGAAATTTGTCGAATGAAGGTTTAGAAATTGATGGGTAAAAGGCCAAAGGAGTAAAAGGGTTCTATAATAGTTGTCGGTATCCGGAAAACTTAATCTTCAATAAGTTAACAGTATAGGCTGCAGTATTAAAGGACGCACTTGGTTTCTTAATAGACGTACCATACGTCTATTTCGCGCGTCGACGACTCGAAATGAGCCCACTAAGTCTTTCGTTACTGCTCGGACTAGTAGAGAATGCCGAGGTTGGCAGCAATTTTATGCTTCCACAGAGTCTAGGGTTTCTTGTTCTCCTTCAAATCTCACCTATAATTCTTCCAGGGCATGTTTCCCAGTTTCTCCTTTGTACAAAACCAAGTAAACAACAGTTTCTAGAACTGTATACCACTCTATCCGTCACACTTATCATTTTAATTTTAGTATCTTGTTCAATTTCATGCCCTTATACTAATCATATCATTCTTTTTTTAAAAAACAATCATTCACTTTTCTCAAATTTGACTGTGTTCCTAAAATTTTTTTGACATTTTCCATTTAGCATTCGATTCCCCAGGAAAAAGCACCCCAATTTGAGTATTATAACGTTTTGGACACTCGTCTGGATCAATTAGCAATTTAAAAAAGAATTCATTCATTTTTTTACTTTTTTTAATGGGAAAATCATGATTCACATTTTTGCAAATTTGACTCGGTTCCGGAAACTTTTTTGAAATTTTTCCTTTTGCATTCGATTCTTCAGAAAAAAGAACCCCAATTTGAGTATTATAACGTTTTGGACACACCTCTGGATCAATGAGCAATTTAAAAAAGAATCCATTCATTTTTTTACTTTTTTTAATGGGAAAATCATGATTCACATTTTTGCAAATTTGACTGGGTTCCGGAAACTTTTTTGAAATTTTTCCTTTTGCATTCGATTCTCCAGAAAAAAGCACCCCAATTTGAGTATTATAAAGTTTTGGACACTCGACTGGATCAATTAGCAATTTAAAAAAGAATTCATACATTTTCTTGTTCTTTTTAATAAGAAAATCATGATTCACATATTTGCAAATTTGACAGGGATCCGGAAACTTTTTTGAAATTTTTCCTTTTGCATTCGATTCCCCAGAAAAAAGCACCCCAATTTGAGTATTATAACGTTTTGGACACTCGTTTGGATTAATTAGAAATTTAAAAAAGAGTGTGACCTCACTTTTGAAACGTTTGACGTGTTTTTTACTTTTAACGTTTCAAAAATGGGTATAAAACATCTTAAATTGAGACACTTGTTTTTACAGTGTAATATCAGAAATGGGATACAGGATTAGTTAAAAATATATAATCTGAATTTTTCCAGTACATGTTTTATTCTGAAAATATGGTTTTTTATTGTTTTCGTATATTCTTTTATACAAGAAGTTTTGTTTAGGATTGAGTAAAAATAAAAATAGTAGTTATTATGGTTTTTTTTACAAAATATTGCAGAATGATTAAAATTGTTGTTTGTACGCAAAGATGTTTAATGGACATTGGACATCATTAATCTGAAAAGAATTTGTAAATTTATTAAATGTGTTATGATTTTAATGAAAATCATTTGAAAGTGGTGTTTTTAAAAATAGTCAAAATGACTTTAATGTCTTTGATTTGATTAAAGTTTATATTCTTACCAGCCGTTGACTTCTTTCCAGCATGTTTTTTTGATTTGTCCAAAATATGCTCTGCAACCTCCACTGCAACATTCTGAATCTCTACTGCAAGATTCGTTTTCTTTCTTGCAGGCGTTTATCGATACAAACATGGCGAGGCAAGCAAATAGCAGCAATAAAGTTTTAGCGAAATACATTTTGCTTGATTTTGAAAGAATAATTTCAAAGTTTAAAACAATTTCTCAAACTGGGATTGTTTTCAATTCTGATTTTCTACGAGCCACTGCAGTACTTTTATACTAAAAATTTTTTCCTCATTATGATATTAATCTTTTATCAGAGATTTTTTATCACAACAAGAAATTAGTTGTTTGAAGTGTTCTTCACACTTTTTTCGTTTTCCGCTTAAACTTAATTTGCAAAGACAAAAAATGTATTTTTTGATAAAAGTATTAAAATCCCCTGATTATATATTTATTTTTGACAGTAATTCCCTCAGAAATTGAATTTTATTAATCATTATTCATGATTAAAATCTGTATGGAGGATAAAATTTATCTCTTAATCGATCTCTTTTTCCTTCTTTAGTTTACATTCTTTAGTGAAAATTTAAATATTTTACAGTTTCTTGGCGCAACATGTGTTTGTTATTTTAAAATTTAAATCAATTGGCTCTAATTACATTTTAAAAATGAATTTCAATAACACAGGAAACAAACAATGTTTTTCAATGCTTCTTCTGTTAAATTCTAAAGTGCACTTGAATTTGTAGAGGGCTGTAGAATTCCAGTTTGTAATTTTACGTTTCTCCATTACTTTCTTTCGGAATTCTACAAGCATAATATGTTTGTAAAAATCCAAGTGCACTTTGAAATTTAACAGGTGATGCATTGAAACTTAATAGATTCTTTTTTATGTATATAGCAGTAATAATGTATTTATTTATTATTAACATTCTTTTTCTTCTATAAACAAAGGTAGTACAAAAAAACAAAATGTTAAATTTCAAGATTAACTTGAGTTTTTACAGGAATATTCCTGTAGAAATCCAATTTATCTTGGAATTTATCAGGCGATGCATTGAAAAATAACATTTAGTTTTTTCTGTGAGCTTCGTATTTGTATTAAAATTATAGTAACGTTCCATAAGAGAATTTATATTCATACATTAGAATTCTATTCATATATATTATTTAATATGTAGTATAGTAATTTATATATGTATGGATTCTACATAAAGTCGTTTTGGTAAAATTCTATCCAAACTTTTCCAACTGAATTGAAACCTTTACATAAATTCTGCATTTTCTCAGTTTTAATCATAAATCTGACCTTTCTCCGCCCTTAATTCTTCTAATGATCCACAACTTCTTGGCATTTAGTTTCTCTTTCTCTCACTACTATCTATGAGAAGATTGTCGCATTTAACAAGTACCTACTTTGCATCTCAATTCTTTTATTCAAAAAACGGTTGTACGGAAATTTCAACACCGCACATGTATACAAAAAGTAGCATATCCCTTATATAGAGTAAAAAGTTGTTTTCAAACCCTTGAAATATAAAGAGACCATTTATAATTGAATTGGAAATTTGAATTTTGGAGGATTCTCTTAATGTCAATAGTCTGTTTTTAAAATACAAGATCGATTGTTTCTATATACGCATTATTTAAAAATAGCTGAAAATCACAACTTTTCCTTATTTTGAGTTTGAATACTTTTTGAAAAAGTGCAAGAACAAAGAATGAATCCAAAGTGGGTGGCGTGATGCGCAGCCTTGGGCTTCACGAACTAATCATTGGGGGTCGCTATGCAAATTGGTTTGCGGTGTTGTTGAACGGAACCGCCCGGGTCTTAGTGCACACTGTACCTACATGCTCGTGGCGGATCTCCGGCGATTAAACTTACCTTCAAACAGAAACGAGCGCCAATTCGATCCCATGAAAAAAAGAACAAATTCCGCTATCTATCTCGCGGCGGCCTCTAATGGAAAAGGGTCGCAATAGTTTTATGTCATGGGCGCCACACAGTAACGGTTATTCACGAGACTTTCTTAGAATAAGGTCTACCAGGAAGGTTGTCAGGATAACATGGTCTACCGATTATGTTGTCTCTTTTCATATCAATTCTAGCTCACGCGAGTACTCCACTTTTTGCTTACGCATCAAATAAAATAATTTGCTGCATCCTAATTTTTGCATTCAACATTTATGGTGCAATATTCGATTCAATCTTTATTACGGATTAATTAAAATGCTAACACACAAATGCTAACAGTCAAATTTGACTGATTCAATTTAAGAGATCAGTTTACTTAAAAGTATCAAACTCATATCAAAATATCAAATTGATGAAGATTTTATGATCAATTTCATATTTTTTGGTACCTATCAAGTTGATACTTTCAAGAAAACTGTGAATAAATTATAAATGCTAAAAAAAGAAGTCTTACTTTCAGACCATTTTAGACTGAACCCGTTTACATCAGATCCAATTTCAACTAAATTTCAACATCAAGAGTTTGATTTTAAGAAATAAAATTGACTTAATCTTGTTTTAAGGCATAAAATTTGATGACTTTCAGTCATTTTGGTTTTAAGATGTAAACGGTTTAAGACTTTGTTTCTACTGTGTATAAACAAATTAATGTTGGTTTAAAACGGACATTTTTAAATTTCATGATTAGTAAACTTTACAAAATGAATTTGTAGTTTATTATTATTATTATTATTATTATTATCATTATTATTATATTATTTGAGAATTATTCACTATTGCGACTAAAAATTAGTCAAAACGGATTCTAATTCATTAAATAAACGATTCGGTCTTTTTTCAACTAGTCAAAAAGTGACTATAATTCAGATTTAGAGAATACCTATATGAAGATAATTTTTAAAGCAGAAGATATTCGGATGATACAATTTGCCTATTTGACTGTTTTTCAAAAAGGTGTGTTGAAATTCTGTTGAACTGAAATTTTCTAGAAATAGTCTTGAGTGTATTGTAAACACGGTTGTAGCACGTAAGGCAATGTTTCATAGGACGTTTTATTGTTAAAAGTGAAAACGAGAAGCAGTTAGTAGTCGAGTTGAAGTGTTACTTTATAACGGGCGAGCTTTTCATGTTTGATAAGACAGTCTGCCGAACTAATTGGCCGAGCGGGGACGTAGTGCGGACGATAGAATTCGACGCGGATTCCTCCGCGACGGAAATAGAGGAGGCCACGCATTTCGTGTCGCATGCCGTATTCTATCCCAACTCTGCCTGTACGTTTTTAGGGTTATGCTTGTCCACTCGCATTCTTCCAAAATCATAAACACTTCAAATAACATTTTCCCACAACAAATTGTAATTATAGTCGTTCAGCATTATCTTCCAGACAGAATTTGTTCGATTTTTTGGTTACAATAGTCCAGAAAATCTAGAAAATTAACGGTTCTTTTTTTTTGCGTTTTCACTTCTACACAGAGAAAACAAAATGTTCTTTTTCAATGCATCATCTGTTAAATTTCAAGATAAATTGGAATTCTACAAGCATATGCCTGTAAAAATTCAAGTTCGTCTTGAAATTGAACATTTTGTGTTTCCTGTGTACTTGCATTTCCATTTGGGTTTTCACTTTTACTTGAATTTTTATTTGCCTTTTCACTTCACGGAGAAAAAGTACAGAGTTTTAGCTAATTCTTAGCTATTCCAGCTAAATGGCTTTGCTATTATACGCTGAAAAAAAAAATTTATTTGATTCAAATACCCAAGTGCGAAATGCCAGAAGTGCCAATACGGCCCAATATTGGTGCAGTAATGTCTGCCGAAATACGGCAAACGTTACTGGGCCAGCATTGGC